>JAKOGI010000127.1:0-145000 GCA_029747015.1 Carnegiea gigantea | reverse complement strand
TGGTTAATAACCTCGTCAATATCCCCATTCTGTTGAATGATCCTCGCACCTACCCTTCCATTGAAACAACAATGGAGGTATTCCGTTTTCGATCTGCTTACTCTAAAACCTCTAACTTCCAGCGTATGCCTCCATCGCTCCAACTTGTCATTAACTTCCTGCCTAGTCTCATCAATAAGAACAATGTCATCTGCAAATAGCATACACCATGGTACCTCCTCTTGAATCCCTCTAGTAAGTTTCATCCATAACTAAGGTGAAAAGAAATGGGCTTAAGGCGGAACCCTGATGCAGACCCATATTAACGACGAAGTTGTTGGAGACTCCACCCGACGTCCTAACACTCATCCGCCCTCTCTTGTACATATCCTTAATAATTCGGATATACAAGGGCGACACTCCTTTCTTTTCCAAGCAGCTCCATAACACTTCACGCGGGACTCTAACGTAAGCTTTTTCCAAGTCAATGAACACCATATAAAGATCCACCTTTCTATCTCCATACACACCCATGAGCCCTCTAAGGAGGTAAATCGCCTCTATAGTCAACCTGCCTGGCATAAAACTAAATTGATTTTCTGAAATCGCAACATCCTTTCGCAACCTTCTCTCAATCACCTGCTCCCATAACTTCATAGTGTGGCTGAGCAACTTAATACCCCTAAAATCATTACAATCTTGAATATCCCCTTTATTTTTGTACAGAAGGATGACTGTACTAGACCTCCATTCTCTGGGCATCTTAGTGGTCCTAAAAATAACATTGAAAAGCTCCGATAGCCACTCTAATCCTTTTTCATCCAAACACTTCCAAACTTTCACCGGTATCTGATCTGGACCCGCTGCCTTCCCATTTGCCATCTTCTACAAGGCCTCCTTAATCTCGTCCTTTGTGATATGGCCACACAAACGCGGATCAAATCGCCTTTCACTACACTCTCTGCTCCTACTACATGAATCTTCCATCCCTTCCGCATTTAAGAGTTTGGAAAAGTACCTTTGCCATCTCTCCTTGATTTCTGCATCCTCAGACAATACCTTACCATTTTCATCCTTGATGCACCTCACGACACCTAAATCCCTAGTCTTTCTTTCCCTGGCCCTTGCCAGTTTAAAAACTTTCTTCTCCCCTTCCTTGGTCTCCAATGTATGATACAACCTATTAAAAGCCAAGTTCTTAGCTACCGCCACAGCTTTCTTGGCTACCTTTTTAGCTGCCTTATACCTAATCCTCCTAACCTCTCTCTCTTCATCTGAACCACTGTTCAAGACATCCGCATAAGCCTCTTTTTTCTCTTTGACTTTCTCCTTTACCTCCTCGTTCCACCACCAGGCACCCTCTATTTTGTTACCACCTCTTCTAGAAATGCCTAGGATTTCTGTAGCCGACCTTCTAATACAATCTGCCATTACCTCCCACATTGAATCTGCATCCTCTACCCTCTTCCAAACTCCTTCTTCAGTAACCCTTTCTGATAATAACCCGACGTTCTCCTTCGTGAGGGTCCATTACTTAACTCTAGGGTCCCCGACTCTCCTCCTCTTCCACTTTGAACACTTGAACTCCACATCTAATACTAGCAACCTATGTTGAGTCCCTAGATACCACTAGGGATCACCTTACAATCCTTGCAAGACCTCCGACTATCCGCCCTCATCAAGAAGTAATCAATTTGGGTCTTAAAGGAGTCACTCTTCAAGGTCACCAAATGTTCCTCCTTCTTCTTAAAATAGGAGTTGACTACTAACAATTCATAGGCCACCGCAAAGTCCAGCACAGAAACCCCTCCCGAGTTTCTCTCTCCGAAGCCAAAACCCCCGTGAGCCGTATCATACCCACCTGATTCAGCCCCAATCGCGCACTTATAATCTCGTTTTTTAAATCTTTGCGAATGAAAACTCACCATTCATCAGCAGCGAAGAAGAGACTTGCTAGTGTTGAATCAAACACTGCTCAAAACCTTAAACCTTGAAAACCTTAAACCTTGAAAACCTTAAACCTAATATTAGTGAGCCAACGTACATCATTAGTGAGCAGTAGCCACAAATACCTGATTCGGTCAACAAATTGACAATAAACACATTTACCTTGATGTTGACTAATACATGTAAAACATTTTTACCTTGACTCTTCTGATTTTGCTGCATAGTGAGTTGTACCTTGTATTGTGATAAGCCATATTTTCACTTTAGTGAGCCGTGAATTATATGCTAGTTCCTATTAATATATGCATGATCTAGTGAGTTGTGTCTTATAATATAGTGAGCCATGGCTTGAATGTAGTGAGCCATGACAAAAATCTAGTGAGTTGAGAAATCCAGTGAGCTATAAATTATATTTTAGTGGTGGTCAATATATGCATGCTCCAGTGAGTTGTGCCCAATATTATAGTGAGCTATGACTTGAATTTAGTGAGTCATGATAAAAATGCATGGAGCTGTGAATTATATGCTGGTTCTTGTTAACATATGCATGCTATAGTGAACTGTGCGTTATATTATAGTGAGTTGTGGCTTGAATGTAGTGAGTCATGACAAAAATCTAGTGAGCTCTAACTTATATTCTAGTGGTTGTCAACATATGCATGCTATAGTGAGTTGTGCCTTATATTATGGTCAGCTATGGCGTGAATTTAGTGAGCCATGATAAAAATGTAGGGAGCTGTGAATTATATGCTAGTTCCTGTCAATATATGCATGCTATAGTGAACTGTGCCTTATGTTATAGTGAGCTATACTTTACATCCTGGTGTGCCATACCTTAAATCTAAAAAGTGGTACCATACATTCAAGTGTGCAGTCTAGAACTCCGATCTCTTTTCATATACTATTTCACATAAATAGTGAGTTGTATCTTATATTATAGTGAGTCATGATATCTTTATAGTGAGCTCGACCTTTTATTCTAGTGTGCTATCACATTTCCTGTAATATTAACATTATATGTAATCCTATTTGATAGATTAAAGACAGAAGGGTCAAGCACAAGCCCTCAAGAGATGATTATGCAAGTTGTCAGAGATATCTTTTTTGATCAAGTGAACTTTAGGTAATTACCACTTCAAATATTTCCAAAAACACACATAGTATAGTCCACTGCACTAACATTGTCTTTTTCTTTTTTATTGAATCCCAAAGGATCAAAATAAAACAAATGAAACAAATCAAGGTATGCAAGAGGATATTACTCATAATTCAAGCCAGTGTATGTCTATATTATATATGTTTATATGTAATCATCTGAATTCCATATGTAGTGAGTAGGGAAAATTGTATTCAAAGGACCTGTACATATATTTTAGGTTAATTTCTGTCAATTAGTAAGCCATAACATATGCTTTGGTGAGCTATTACAAATGTCTAGTAAGCAATATCTACTATTATATTTTGATGTACCACCATGTATAGTTAAACATTCCAATACCATTTGCTATAACAATTTCTATATCTAGTGAGTTTATAATCTCATATTTTAAACACCTAGTAAAATTATACATCTATAATTATACTTAGTGAGCTGAACTCCATTTTTAGTGAGCAAATAACTATGTTTAGTGAGCTAAACTGCAATTGCAGTGAGCAGACAACTATGTTTAGTGAACTAACCTATAATTTTGGTGAGCAGACAGTTTATTTTAGTGAACTGAAATATATATATAGAGATCCAGATTAGATAAAACATTACACATTTATTTAGTTATACATCTTGTTCATTTATACAAAATACCATGTATAGTTGCAGAAGAAGCAACCAAGGAAGCTCAACCAAAGCATCAGGAAAACCTGTCCACACCAAGGGACCAAACTTTTGAAGGGAAAATTAGCTCAACAAATACTACTGCAGCTAAAAGAAGGGTGAAACAAGAAGTTAGGAAGAACAGAAATATTTACACCAGTCCAATTAGTTCAGTAGATGAACAACTCCAAGCTCTCACAACAGGGGAGAAACAACAGGTGGTGCTAGAAAAACCACAAACTGTGCATGCTGTGCAAGAATCACAGCCTACTTAATAGGGAGAGGGAGGACAAGAGCAACAAAAAACAACAAAACCACCTCAACAACACACCCCAACAGCAGAGCAAGAACAAAAGGTGGTGCTGCAAAAAAGGAAAAAGAAGCCAAAGAAGACTGATGTACATCAAAAAATTGGTAACACAGAACAACAAAAGGGGGAAAGAAGAATACACAGCAAAAACCCGCCAATGTTCCCAAAAACACTGCTCAAGAAAGCTCCGAAAAAACAATCACCGACATTCATCAACAACCTTCAGAGGAAACAGATGACACTTTAGAGGACACCAGTTACAAAATGCCTCCTCTTGGGCATGATGATAAATCTGAGTCCGATGATGAAATGTTGGTGAAGAGAATCAAGAAGATAAAGTAAGCAATAAAGCCCAGACCAAAGAAAATGCAAGTGAGGTCAAAAAAGTCTGTTAAGGCACAAGCTGAGAAACAGAAGTAGGATGCCCAAAAGAGTCCTAAACCTCCGATAAAGAGTGGACAACTCTCACTTTTCAAACATCAAAAAGAGCATGAATCCCAGAAACAGGACACAAGTGCTACCGTCTATATTCAAGACCCCAAGTCTATGCAATCTGTGCCAAAACCTACAGAGGTGGACACAAAACCCGAAAAGATCTTTCAAATAAGAATGTCACCATCAGGATTTGTTGCCATGATTGATAATTTCGATGAGGCATATAGACAAGTAATACGAGATATGAGGTTTGGAGGATTTCTCCACTTACAAGTCACTGAATTACCGAGGGATTTATGCAAATGGCTTGCAGACATATTTGACCCATACTCAGTCACCTTGTACATGCCACCTAACAAAAGGATTGAGATTACACCAATGGACATGCATCTTCCATTGGCACTCCCCATTGATCGAAGGAAGGTTGAGGGGGTCTTATGGTAAAAAGCCAAAAGATGCCAAATACAATAAAATACTTGATGCATGGAGAAAAGACTGAAATATGTAAGATAGGACCCCTACGCTGAGTCAAATGCCACAATACATACTCAGCCAGACTTATGCAGGGGAAAGTTTTAAGAGAAACTTTGTGCTTTACATGGTCTTCTGCCTTTTCAACAATTCAAAGAATATACATTGCGCACGCTATTTTGCCAAGAATGTTGCTAATGTTAAAGATATAGCAACAATTGATTGGTGTCAATACACCATTGATAGATTGTGTGAATCTATCAAAAAGAGGACTTCAAACTTTGGTGGTCCTATTCTCTTCTTGATGGTAAGTTCCTTGTACTATCAGACTATTATGTTTTCATTGAGCACAAAGTTAAATTCAGTAAGTTGAACATATATACTTAGTGAGCAGAACAACATTTTCAGTGAGCTTAACATATATCATGGTGAGCAGACCATTTACTTTAGTGAGCAGAACATATATTTTGGTGAGCAGAATGTGTATTCTAGTGAGCACAACAAAGCTTTTGGTGAGCTATGGAGAACTTGATCATATGCGATAATTGCCTATTATATTGATCTATAATGACCATTTTAGTGAGCACCCATCACATACCCCACATACATATAGGAATTATTATTACACAACATTACTTTATGTTAGTGAGCTACTATGTATTTTACTAAGCAGAGCAAACTCTTTAGTGAGTGGATCACTATTATTAGTGAGCAGACCGTAGAACATGGTGAGCAGACCACATCTTTGAGTGAGCAAAAGTTCAGCGTTGGTGAGCTATAAATGACTTGTTCATAGAAGACAATTGTCTATTACATTGATCTCTATTAACAAATTTAGTAAGCATAATAAGAATTATTCTTAGAAAACATTACTTTATATTAGTGAGATAGTATACATTTTTGGTGAGTAGGGACTATATTTTAGTGAGCATAGATTCATTTTTGATGAGCTAGACAGAACTGATTACAGTGAACATTTCTCTTGTAGATGCTATATCTTGATAGAGTTCTCCTAACAAGAAAGACTATTCAGAGGCAATTCCCAACAATCAAAGGCTAGACAACAGAAAGGTTGAGGGAGAGAGTCAACAAAGAGAGAAAGGCTAATCAAGTTGGTGCAAAAGAAGGGCCAAAAGGCTTTGGAAAGGGCAGAGTAGAGCCTCCAATACAGATAACCAAGGAAGTGCATGCTGAACCACAGCTTCAAAAGGAACCTCGGCCACAAAAGGAAGAACATCCAAAGATGTTTTCACAAAATGATAAACCATCAGAGTTAGAGGTATCATTTATTTCATTTATAACAATTAAGCATAATGAAAGAATTTGAACAACATCTATCTAACATCTTGCAATACTTAAATGGTGTCTAGATTGTAGAATGATATGGAAGAAGTGGATGAAGTAACAAAGGCTTTAGCAAGCGCATTCAAGAGGTACAGAATATTCATGGAGTACTGTCAAAAAGGTACTAAAGGAATGAAGCACTCAAGAAAATAAGAGATAAAGCAATAAGCATGTTCTCTTCATATTGTGAGGCTCAAATCTCAAAATCCCCACCAAAAGCATAAAGAGAAAAAGGGGATGAAAGTGCTGAGATACCACCATTCAGTCAAGATGATGAATAGTGAAACACAGTTGCTATACTTGAGGTGATAATTGAATTAGAGAATGCTTTTGTAAAGCAGCAAAAGACCAGCAGCACCACCAACAAAAGTTCTGCATCAAGGTAAGGGAGCAATAACATGCCCAGTTTTAAGTTGATTGATGATAGCCAAAGTCCAGCTTCTGCAACACCAGCAGCACTAGCATCGCTTCACACACCATCTTCCTCCCCACCTGCAATAGTAGTTCAGACACCACCACCCTCCTGCTTACAGAGACACATCAGACACCACCTCCTTTCCCCCTGCATAGACACTTCAGACACCACCACCCTCCCACCCATATAGTCACTGTAGACATCGCCACCCTCCTTGCCATAACAACCATCACAAACTCTTGAGACATAACCACCACATGAATCATCTCAAATACCACTACCACCACCAATTCCAGAAACACAAATAGAGCAGTAAGAAAGGCAGAAAATAACTGAAGGAAAGCAAAAATCTCCTGGCAGAGAAGATGGAAAAAAGAAAACAACAAATAAAGTTGGTACGGATTTTCAACGAACAGACTCATACTTTCAGTGAGCAGGCTCTTACTTTCAATAAGCAGAACATACTTTTTAGTGAGTTATGTGCAAATTGTTGATAAAATGAAAATTTTATGTTATAGTGAACTTGTGAGCACATATCACTTTTAGATGGCTCTAAGAACAAGCAAAGAGGACCTTGTTGGTATTGAACATTTTTTTTTTTTTAAGTCAGCTGGTGTGCAATGTCAGTGAGCAGAAGTTATATTTTAGTGAGCATAAAGTATCACTTGATGAGCAAAACACATATGTTAGTAAGCAGGACACATGTGTGAGTGAAAAGAACATATATGTTAGTGAGCAGAACATATAGTTTAGTGAGTGGTGAGCAACAATCTCTATTTAGTAAGCATAACAAACATTTTAGTGATCACAATATCTATTTTAGTGAGCACTTACACATGTCATGTATGTAGAAGAAGAGCATAGCAAGAAGGTATGACATCAACTAAGGGGAGAGAACGGGCCAATGATGGAGCCCTTCAGCTTTCCGTTTGTGCAGAGAATAACAAAGATTACAGGGGATTTGTCAGCCTATGAAAGGATCATTGCTAAATATGTATTCCATCCATCACAGGACCTTGATTCAAAGTTAGCACATAACTGCCAGATAGAAAACACTTACAAACACTTAAATTATAATGAATATATAGTTACATTTTTTTTTTCCTTTTCTTACTAAGTCAGCGAAGAAATATTTGATATCGAAACACATGTTGCACATCGGTATCACATGTCAACCATGCGTCCACGAGAATATATTGATGTACATGTGATTAATGTCTGGACTGCTATCCTCAACAACTCGAAGAGAAAAAGAAGTGAAGGATTTCCAAGAAGATTTTTTGCACCAGCTGATGCAATGGTAAATATATACTTATTTTTTTTCCACATATACAAATAATCAAGCACCTAATGACATTGCTGTAAAAATGCATTCAACCTTGGACCCCTCAGTAAATACAGTTGATAAACCTCTATTTTTACCCCTTTCGATACCACTTTTACCTCTCCTTTTAGTATTTTTGGGTTTAAACTTCAAAATGAAGGGGTTGAATAGGCCTCCTTTACCTTACTCATGTGAGATGTTTTTATACTTTCAGGAGTTTCGGATTAAAGGAAAGAGGAAACCTCACCAATGCCGTACGACAGGAAGGCCAAAAGGGCATATTTTGAGCGAATGAGGAGATGGTCGAGGCCCAAAAGACTGGCATGGGGGCCTCATGCTAGGAAGCTCGAACATGCCAAGACAGAATGCACGAAGCACCAAACCAGTGATGTGGCACGACCGTGGCACTTTAGTTCCCTGCGCGATTAATTGTTTTGTCGTGATGACAGTTAGGGGATCCTGTAATTTTTCTTAGAGCTCTCGAAAAGGGGACGATTTTTAGGGCTTTTCTATGCTAATTTCTTTCTCAAAATTCTAGTGTGTTGGTTTAAAGTTTTGATTAGGTACAAATTTGCACGATTGCTCTTAGAAATCAATTGAAGTACATTCTCATTCTTTCCTCTTTTGTGATATAAATTTAAGTTTGCAACTTTTGGTGATGTCTTCTAGATTCTTATTCTTGATTGTGATTGAAAGTATGATTAGAGGCTCAATCAGTAGTCTTGGATTGGGGGTAGCCCCTATTGTGCAAAAGTGAATTATATTTTAGGTTTTTATGAGTTGTGTCCATGATTGCAATTTGAATTCCTACATAGTACGCCAACTATTTATTGAATTGTTAGAAAGAGTTTTATTCATTATTCTTAATTAGGGTTTAGAAGATCAATGAAAGTTGTATCCTTTATCTAGTGTGACTTTGTAGGCAATTGATTTTCCTGACATGAAAACAGTTAGGGTTTCAATTGGGATTATTTGATTACACAATCCTATGACCTTTATAATCCTAGTTTCATGAACATAGATAACTAAGAATATTTCAGTCAGTCTATTGACCGTTGAAAGAAGGCTTAGATGCACCTTAAATTGTAATCTCTTCCACTTCGATCGCTTTAATAGGCATGGCTTATATGATCTAATTATGATTTATCTAGCATAATAGTGTGGTGAACCCCAATCTAGGACCCTTTTTTATCATTGAGTTAGATAACTCATCAATTTCAGCAGAATAGTACTGCTAATTAGCAATCATTCAACACCATTGAACTTTTGCCAAAATTGAGTGCTATAAATCAAATCTGGTGATTGAAAATCAAGTTCTTTGTGGACACAACCCGTACTTGCCTTTGCTAGCTACAGTCGGCACCGTGCACTTGGGGTAACAAATTTAAGACAACAAGTTTTTGGCGCCGTTACTAGGGAACTTTTTATTCCAACATCAGAAGCAATTCAAAACACTCTAGATTAGGCTGTTCCTTTTCTTTTTCTTTTCTCTTTTTCTCGTTTTCTCTTTAGGCCTTGCTTAGACTTGCTTACGCTTAGTGTAGTTTTTGGCTTTGTATGCATAGGCATAATCAAAGGGGTCGACTACTCATTCCCTTTGACCCTGAGATAGAAGCCACTGTGTGAAGGCAAAGCAGTGCAAGAAAGAGACCACAAGCACAAGTCGAGATGGCCGAGAGAAATCCTAGGGTGCTGCGGGACTATGTCTTACCGCAGGCTACCGGCATCACCTCGTCCATCATTAATCCGGCCGTTGAAGCGAACAACTTCGAGCTACGGCCCGCTCTAGTGTCCTTCGTGGTGAAGGACCAAGTCATCGAAAATCCCACGGAGAACCCCCACATTCACCTTCGCAATTTCCTAACGAAATGTGATACAATCAAGCTCAACGTGGTCTGCGCCGATGTAATCAGACTACGGCTCTTCCCCTTCTCGCTAACGGATAGAGCCAGTGACTGGCTCCTTAATGAAGAGCGTAATTCATTCACCACCTGGGAGGCCCTATCGACCGCATTTCTTAGCAAGTACGTTTCCCCTGGCAAGACCGCTAAGTTGAGAGTAGAAATCACTTCCTTTTCTCAACGAGGTGACGAGTATCTTTATGAGGCATGAGAAAGGTTCAAAGATCTTTAACGCCAATGCCCCCACCATAAAGTACCTAACTCTCTTCTAATCTAAACCATCTATAATGGATTGGACGATTCGCTGGGGATGTCTGTTGATGCCGCAGTTAGCGGCACATTCATGGGGAAGTCGATTGAGGCTGCAGGAGCCCTATTAAAGGAGATGATCTCCAACAACTATCAATGGTCCAACGAGAGGGCAGCCCTAAAGAGGACCAGTGGAGTCTATGAAGTTGACGCTGTGGACTTGCTTGCTAGCAAGGTGGACGCTGTAGCACAGCGATTTAATGTGCTTGGAACTCCCTCTTTAGGGAGTTTAGTGGGGAGTTCTTCTGGCATAATGTTTGAGGTTGGGGTCCTTTGTGAGATTTGTGGCATTCAAGGCCATATGACTACTGAGTGCCAATCCACTTTCTAGGGCATTGAGCACACCAATGCAATGCAAAACTATAGCCAACGCCCGCAAAATAACCCCTACTCAAACATCTACAACTCTAGTTGGAGAAATCACCTAAATTTCTCCTACCGTAACAACAACCCTATTCCACCTAATGCCACTCAACCCATCCTCCTAGTTTCCAACACAGGGCTTCATATGCCCCACCTGCACCTCAACAATAACTACCACAACCCAAGTCCAATCTGAAGAGTCTTATAGAGCGCTTCATAGCAGCCCAAACCAAGACCAACGAGGCACTTGGTGAGTCGGTCAGTCAATTAACTTCTAAATGTAAGACTATGACCACTCACCAAAAGATAATGAAGAATCAAATAGCCCAGATTACATAGCAAGTGAGTCAACTATCTAGGCTCCAGGGACATCTACCAGGTCAACTAGAGACCAATCCTAAGGGTCATATGAATATCATCACATTGCGGAGTGGTAGAGAGTTAGAGGGTCCTCCAATGCCTATAAGGGAGGAAAGGAAAGAGGTTGATAATGAGGAAGATTTTGAGAAGGAGGCTCCCCTTGAGACTCCAAGCGAGAGGGTCCACACTGAAAGAACACAGGAGGTTCAAGCTAAGCGTGTTTCACCTCCAGTGAAGCCATACAAGCCTCCTGTCTCATATCCTCAGAGGTTACTGAAAGCCAAGGAGGAGCACAAGTATGGGA
This sequence comes from Carnegiea gigantea, assembly GCA_029747015.1. NCBI lineage: Eukaryota > Viridiplantae > Streptophyta > Magnoliopsida > Caryophyllales > Cactaceae > Carnegiea > Carnegiea gigantea. Next base: position 133,728 of record JAKOGI010000127.1, on the reverse strand, counting down.
AGTTCCTCAAGATATTGAAGAAGTTTCACATCAACATTCCCTTCCTAGAGGCTATCACTAACATGCTCTCCTATGCAAAGTTCTTGAAAAATTTATTGTGCAATAAAGGAAAACTACTCGAGAATGCTACTGCGTCCCTCACTGAGGAGTGTAGTGCTATTATTCAGATCAAGATGCCTCCCAAACTTTCAGATCCAGGAAGTTTCTCCATCCCTTATTCAGTTGGGGATGTGACTATCAGCAAGGCGTAATGCGATCTTGGGGCTAGTGTGAGCCTAATGCCTTACTCTATATGTAAGAAGCTGCAAGTAGGGGACCTTAAACCCACTACTATTTCTTTTTAGCTAGCTGATAGATCCGTTAAGTACCCTATGTGTATTCTTCAGGATGTCCCACTACAAGTGGGAAAATTCTTCATCGCTTGTGACTTTGTGGTTATGAAGATGGAGGAAGACTCTCGCATCCCATCATACTTGGACAATCCTTTCTAGCCACTGCAGGAACGATGATAGATGTGAAGAACGGCAAGCTCTCCCTTCAAGTAGGGGATGAAAAGGTGGAGTTTAGCTTGCCACAATCTATGGCCTCCCCCGCCTCAGGCGACTCGTGCTGTAAAGTCGACGTGCTGAAGAAAGCACTCAATTAGGAGGCCAAGACTCAACATTCTGTGGAGGATCCACTAGAGGCTGCGTTGAACGACAGCTATGTGAATGACTGTCATTTTGGGGAGAAGGAGGAGTATGCTAGGCTTCTCAATGAGTCCACTGCCCACACGCCTAGGCAGTCCCCCAAGGAGATCCTTAGTGTGGAGGAGCCCACATCCAAGGAGCAGGAGAAGTGCCGATCAAAGGTAGAGTTAAAGCCTCTACCTTTCCATCTCAGGTATGAGTTTCTTGACTCTGCCCATCAGTTTCCTGTTATTGTTAGTGCTAAATTAGATGGCCCTTAGTTGGAAAAACTATTGGATGTCCTTCGTAAGCATAGGGGTGCTATTGGTTATAGTATTGATGATATTCTGGGACTTAGTGCTTCATTCTGTATGCATTGTATTTTTCTTGATGAAGGTCATCGTCCCTCCCGAACGCCTCAGCAACATTTAAATCCTAATATGTAAGAGGTTGTGAAAAAGTAGGTTATCAAACTGCTTGACGCTGGGATCATCTATCCTATCTCAGATAGTGAGTGGGTGAGTCCAGTTCAGGTAGTTCTAAAAAGGGTGGGATGGCTGTCATCAAGAATAAGCGGGATGAGCTCATTTCAACTAGGACTGTGAACGGGTGGCAAATGTGTATTGATTATTCTAGACTGAATCAAGCCACCTGGAAAGATCATTTCCCCCTCCCCTTAATTGACCAGATGTTAGAAAGGGTAGCAAGACATTTCTTCTTCTATTATTTAGATGGATATTTAGGTTTCTTTCAGATTCCAATCCACCCTGATGACAAGGAGAAGACGACCTTTACGTGCCCATATGGTACCTTCATTATCGAAGGATGTCGTTCTGGTTGTGCAATGCTCCTGCCACTTTCCAGCAGTCGATGACTGTGATCTTTTCTGATCGTATTGAGAACATCATGGAGGTGTTCATGGATGACTTCTCCATCTACAGGTGCCTTTGTTTAGAAAATCTAACCAAGGTACTCTGTAGATGCGAAGAAGTTAACCTAGTGTTAAATTGGAAAAAGTGCCTTTTACGGTACAAGAGGGGGTGCGATTTAGGCTTCCTCCTCCGATTTCGAAACCCCATTAGTAGGAGAATAATTTAGGTTTAGCTTATGTACACATTGTACAAGATTGATTGATTTTAATACTCAAGCATAAGTTCCACTTATCTTGCTCTCTTTAGTTTTGTGCTTTTAGTTTCTTTGCTAGTTTATTAGTTCTCTGTTTTCCTTATGTTTTGATGTTTATTGTGATTAAATTTGTGATCTTTAATTGGGATGAACCTCTTAATGGCTAATTGATCTTATTCTAGACCTTTACCTCTCTTGTTTATGCTAGAATTTAGGATTTTCTCTCACACCCACCACATGTTCGATAAAATACTTGAAAGAGCTTTCATCTGTATTTTGTGGCAACTGGCTTATGTGAAAAGGTGAGGTTGATTGTCTAGTATGGGAAAAGAGAATAGCAAGGATTCGAATATGAAAATAGTCTCAATCGCTAGCTAGGTCAAAGGTTGCTAATCTTGCTGTTTAATTGAGCCAATCTTATGAAAATAGGTGGTTAGAATGATTAGACTAGCTAATTGACCCTTGACAGGGGGTTGGATGGTCTGTAACGATGCAATCGATCAGCTCTGAATACTAACATAACTTGAGAAGTAAAGATTTGACTTGATTAATTGGTTTGACTTAAGTTTAATCACAACCTAAGTCTCTTTTTATTTGATCGCTTTAGCAGTTTAGTCCTTCTTCCCTTCACCCCTCTATCTTGCATAGATTGATACGCTTGAGTTAGCTTTGATACTTGAAAATATAACTCCCTGTGGAACACGACTTGTACTTGCCAGTTGCTAGCTACAACTACACCATGCACTTGCAATAATTTAAGATATCAAGTTTTTGGCGTCGTTGCCGGTTATCTCTTATAGTTTCATGGTACAAGAGAGGGTCGTATTAGGCCATGTTATCTCTGGTAGGGGCATCGAGACGGATAAAGCTAAGGTCAAGGTTATTGAGCGATTGCCCCCTCCTATTTCAGTAAAAGAGGTGCGGGCTTTTCTTTGTCATGCGAGATTCTATCGCCACTTTATCAAGAATTTCTCTAAAATCACTAAACCCTTAACCCAGCTTCTCGCCAAAGGTACCCCGTTTGTTTTTACTAATGAGCGCCATAAAGCATTTTGCAGGATTAAGCAGGCACTGATTTCTGCCCTCATCATACAACCGCCAGATTGGGATCTCCTCTTTGAAATCATGTGTGATGCCAGCGATCATGCGGTGGGGGCAGTTTTGGGACAAACAAGAGATAGGAAGCCATGGTGATCTACTATGCTAGTAGAACACTGGATGAGGCCTAGCAAAGCTATACAACAACTAAGAGGGAGTTGCTTGCGGTCGTGTACACAATGGAGAGGTTTCATCCTTATCTCCTATGCTCCAAGGTCATTATGTACATTGACCATTCTGCAGTCAAGCATCTCCTTGAGAAGAAGGATGCGAAGCTTCACCTTATTCAGTGGATACTGCTACTCAAGGAGTTCGATCTGGAGATCAGGGACAAGGTGAGAGCAGGGAATGTCATTACTGATCATCTTTCCAGGCTTATTATTGAGAGCCATGATACCCCTGTCGACGATGCTTTCCCTGATGAGCATCTCATGGATATTTCCCTTATGTACATTGACCATTCTGCAGTCAAGCATCCATGACCTCTCCTCTCATTAGAAAAAGAAGTTCCTCCATGATATCCAGATGTACTTTTGGGAGGAACCTTTCCTTTATAAGCTGTGTAAGGATGGGATCTATAGGCATTGCCTCCCCAAGGAGGAGATTCAGAGCGTGATTTCTCATTTTCACGACTCTCCACGTGGGGGACATGCTAGCACCTCCAAGACCGCAGCTAAGGTCCTCCAGGCTGGGTTCTTTTGTCTCTTACTTTTCAAGGACATCTATGCATATGTTCGCGCATGTGATCACTGCCAATGGAAAGGGAATTTATCAAGGAAGAATGAGATGCCCCTTAACTTCATCCTTAAAGTTGAGATCTTTGATGTTTGGGGCATCAACTTCATGGGCCCTTTTGCATCATCGACGGGTAATAAGTACATCCTCATTGCTATGGACTACGTCTCCAAGTGGGTAGAGGTAGTAGTTAGCCTTACTAATAACTCAAGAGTAGCGGCTAAGCTATTCAAGAGGATCATTTTTTCTTATTTTGGAGTCCCGAGGGTGCTAATCAGTGATAATGGGATGCACTTCATCAAAAAGAAGGTGGAGGCTTTATTGAAGAAATATGGAGTGCACCATAAGTATAAACTTGGCTACCACCCTTAAACTAGTGGCCAAGTAGAGATTTCCAATAGTGAAGTCAAGTCTATTTTGAAGAAAATGGTTGCGAGAAAGGAAGGATTGGGGGGACAAACTTGATGATGCCCTTTAGGCCTACTGTACGGCCTTCGAAACCCTTATTGGCAACACCCCTTTTTGACTCATCTATGCAAGGCTTGTCATCTCCCTGTAGAGCTGGACCATAAAGCGTTTTGGGTGATTAAGCACTTTAATTTTGATTTGAAGTCTGCGGGAGAGAAAAGGATGTTGCGACTGAATGAACTCGAGGAGATCCATTTAGATTCCTATGAAAGTTCTAAGATTTACAAAAAGAGAATGAAGCGGTGACATGATAGGTTTATTAACCGTCGTGAATTTCAGGAAGGAGACTTAGCCCTCCTATTTAACTCTCGCTTGAAGCTCTTCCCAAGAAAGCTTCATTCTAGGTGGTTGGGCCCTTTCAAGGTATTGAAGGTCTATCCATACGGGGCCATCAAGATTGGCACGGATGCCACCGGTTCATTCAAGGTGAACGGTGCTCGGTTGAAGCACTACATTGCCTGCAAGACACTTAAGGGGAATGTTACTTGTGCCCTTGCCGATATTTCTTCCTCTTAGAGATGCTCCATAGTCAAGCTCGAGACCTAAAACAAGTGCTTCTTGGGAGACAACCCAAGCTTTATAGCTTTTGACAAAAAAAAGAGGGTGAAAAAGAATGAAAACTGAGAGGAAAAGCTCAAAGAGAAAAGAAAAAAATGACTGATCAATGAAGGAAGCCACTTAAAAGGAGTCAGCAAGTTGGCACGCCTATGCCACCCCCTGAAAAAAAAGAGGTTTTTCATAAAAGAAAAGAAGAACAAAGGGGAGAAGGACAGCAGTGCGGCATGGTCACCTCATGCCCCATGGCACGACTGTGCCGCCCTCCAGAATTCCATGCTGACTAGCACTTCGGTACGGGGGCATTGTGCCCCACGGCATGACCTTGCCCCTATTTTTTGGCTAAATCCCCGATTCCTTCTTCTTCCTTTTTCTTCACTGACTCATCCTCACCATTTTCTCTCTCTAAAACACGAAACTTTCATTTTCTCTAACCTCACTCTCCACTTAAATCTCATCCTAAACTCTCTGTTTTTCTTTAAATTCCTTTAATTTCCCCTATAATCTCCCCTTTTCTATTCAAATTTCCTCTCTTTTCACGCAAATTCCCCTACCCACATAACCCACTTTCTTTCTCTAAAACCTTAACCTCTATTGTTCAGGTTAAAGGTTGTAGAGATAGAAAGCTTCCATTTTTCTCTCATTTTCATCTTCTTCCACCACTCTAAGGTCTCGATCTGCTCTCAAGTGCTACTCATGGTGAGAAACGAGTTACGGAAGGTTCCAAGGCCCCCTTTTTGCCCAAGAAGTCATCCAAGGTCACTTCCTCTTCAGTTGCACCATCTTCTGCTAAAGGTATGAAAGACGCATACCCCTTGATTCTGCCTGCTAGCACTAGGGGGTCTAAATTTTGCTAGTGAGGAGCAAAAGGCTCAGTATGAGATTTTGGCCATTAGGAACACTAGTAAGCAAAAGTACTTTCATGCGGATTCCTTACGAATTTTGGGTATGTTGGATGATATGTTGCATTTGATTGGTAAATTAGGATGGACTGAGTATGCTGGCATGCAATGTGCCTCATATGATTGCCTTATGATAGACTTTTTAAGCTCTTTAAATGTAAATTGGGATGGAACATGTAGGGGTCATGAAGTAGAAATTTCCTTTTGTATGTTCAATGTAGACCACCGAATGAACTTGTGAATGTTGAATAAATTGTTGAAATTTTCAATGGTTGATGGGGCATATAGAGATGTCCCCCCTTTATGGAGACCGAGCCCCGTTTGGAGGAGCATCATTTGCTCCAGACGGAAGAGTACACTGATCGATTTAGGAGGCCTTGAATTTTTGACCCCCGACAGGCTAAGGCCACTGATATCTGCAACATCAACCTCCGTTACCTTCAGCACCTGATCGCGAACATTATTTTCGGTCACAACGATAACCAAAATGATTGTCGAAAGGCAGAGTTATTTATTCTTTGGTGTGCATTTTCGGGCACCCCCATAGACACCGGGGCATTTATAGTCTGCCAAGTGGCCAAGCTTAGCAATCGGAATATTATAAGCATTGGAAACACTGTTACCACTATTGCCATTGCTTTAGGCCATGGTGATAGACTCTCCCACCTCGAACCCCATTTCCTTGGAGGTCATCTTGATGTTGGCACTCTCCACCATATGCACATCATTGATACCTAGGGTGACACCATTTGGTACCCTCAACACAAATGGATCCTCTTCACTCTCCCAAATGTTTAGCGCACCATAGCCACCAATAAAAGAAATTGGAATTGTGACCGAGTGATTGTTAGGGCAACCGTGTTAGCTCATGAGGACCAGTTAGCCGCTGATGAGGCAGCCGAGTATGATGAGGAGGGGGATGATGATGATGAGGAGAAGGATGATGTTGATGTGTGCCAAGAGGGGCCCAAGCCTGAGGACACCCATATTGAGGAGGCGGCCCGCCCACCACCACCACCACCACCACCATTTCACCCACCCTTCCCCTATGAGACTGACGAGTCTTCTTCCTCTGTGGCCTACATGTTGCTTGACCCCACTTTCCTCCAGTCCTTCTCCGTCCTTCAAATGGAGGTTTCGGGTCTTCGAGAGGGCTTTATTGGTATACGTGATGACCTTCATCGTCTCTCTAGATGTATGGACTCTATTGATGAGGGAGTCACCTATTTTCAAGGTTTTGTGGACCGCCAAAAGGAGCAAGAGCAGCGGTGGATTCAGCGTGAGGAGGAACGGGCCATGAGGGAAGCCTAGGAGTATAAAGAATGGAGGAGGATGAACGCACTGATCTGGCGACAATCAGAGTCCAGTGGATAGTTAAAGGCGCATTTTCGCACCTTCCTGGGTGACCAAGGGGGCTTATCGTCATTCCCTTCATATGATCCAGGCCATTCATCTACCTTCTACCTATTTCCTCACACTTTTGGCTACCTCCTAAGCCTGATGGGGCCTAGTAACTGTAAGTCATATTCCCCTTCCTCTTCTCTCCTTATGTATCTTACTTTCATTGGGGACAATGAACAGTCCATGCATGGAGGGATCTTTATGCATGTTTCGTGGGTTGCAATGTGTATATATCTCCTTCCATTTAGAACTTTAGGTTTCATTCTAGTTTATAGGCATTCTTAGGTTGTAATTTCATTTCATACATTAGGTAGGCATGTAGAACATTCCATTTAGGTAAATGATGCATTGTATATATTTTCTTACTAACCATTAATCTGAAGCGGGAACATGTTGAGTAAGGTTGTACAAGACCACGAGGTAATCCTTTTACCCTTCTCTTTAGTTATTTGCTTATGGATCCTTTAGTTAGCTATATTGCTTTCGAAAAAAAAAGTTGTCCTTTTTGAAAACCCCTTTAATGATGACATTCAAGGGGTAATGATTTGGATAGATTATTGCGGCAACTTGTGGTAAATGAAATTTAATTAGGGCCAAAATCTTGTGAAATGGTTGTGAAAATATTGTGATTGTTGGGCTCTTTTGTGCTTGTGTATTTGCCCCTGCGAGTTGCTTTGATATGAGATGGTTAAGCTGTGATCGTTGGCTAACCTTTGGAGCTAGTTTTGGAATGTGGCAAGTGCGACCCAGTGAGAGTTTTGAGCCTTGTCGACCATTCATTACACATGATCTCGAATGTCCTTTTTGAGTGTTTAACCCCCTTCTTGTGAGCATCTCTAGAACTTGGCCTGACTCTCTTTAAAATTGCATTTGTCTTGTGCTTAATGTTGATATGATTGAGACATCTGTTCAATTTATAACCCACATGAGCCAAAAAGCCACCTAGTGTATTCATAATCCATTTGCTAACCCCTTAAGCCTTTTACCTTTTTACTTCATTCCCCTAATGTCTACTGAACTCTTGGCCTAAATTGAACAATCTTACCCTATGCCAAGTTAGTAGAACAGGGATGTGAGTCATGTTGATTTGGGAGTTGTGCATGTGGTTGCACCTAAGTGGGTTGTCGTGACTATTTTCAAGCTTTATAGGATGGGGAGTTTTAATTTTTCTATGACCTATGCCATTCATTTCTCTTTCCCTTTTCGGAAAAAAAAGGAAAAAAACAACCAAAAAAAAAACAATAAAAATGCAAAAAGGGTTCATATGAATAAGATGTGTAGCATAGGAGCTCCTGTTCAAAAGGCAAAATGGAAGTCTTGCTCCCTTTCCTTGTTGTTACGCTTTTTTTGGGAATAGTGGCGGTAACTATATGATAGTTTGGAGTTGTTGTGATTGCTCTCTACTAGGCTATTTAGCTCCTCATACCCAAATTGCTATCCTCCCTTTCCTTAGACCACAACCTACTACAACCCTGGAAAAGCCCTCATGATTTACATTTGAGCATTTGACTTCATCGATGGAGAATTGAGAGTTCTACCAGGCATATGACAATTTGTTTACATGAAGAGCCGTTTTGAGTGATTATACTTACCTTACACACAAGAGATGAGTGTTTCCAATTCTATCCCTATAGCCAGGGCCTACCAGTCTAACTAGCTCACCAACGATTCCGGGAGACTGGGCATTTCTAAGGGATTCAATATGAGGTTTCTACTCTTACACTGGGATCCAATGATTCGCATCCTAGCATATGTGCTTTATTTGAAAAAATGAATTTTGCCCTTGTCGAGTCTTGTAGTTAGAGGTTGCCATTCTTATCGATCTCGTTATCATTTTTTGCCTGAGGAGGATGTTATATAAGGTGAATCTCCCCACTGATCTGTTAATTGATAACCTTGGTTGAGGACAAGTAAGAGATAAGCATGTGAGAGTGATAAACCTCTATTTTTACCTCTTTCGATACCACTTTGACCTCTCCTTTCAGTGATTTTTGGGTTTAAACTTCAAAACATAGGGGTCGCATAGGCCTCCTTTACCCGGAATTGCTCATGTGAGATGTTTTTATGCTTTATAGAGTTCCGGATTAATGGAAAGAGGAAAACTCACCAATGCCGTCCGACAGGAAGGCCAAAAGGGCAGATTTTGAGCAAATGAAGAGATACTGGCATGGGGGCCCTATGCCAGGAAGCTCGAACATGCCAAGACAGAATGCAAGAAGCAACAAACCAGGGATGTGGCACGGTGGCACCGTGCCACTTTAGTTCCCTATGCGATTAATTGTTTTGTCGCAACGACAGTTAGGGGATCCTGCAGTTTTTCTTAGAGCTCCCGAAAAGGGGGCGATTTTTAGGGCTTTTCTATGCTAATTTCTTGCTCAAAATTCTAGTGTATTAGATTGAAGTTTTGATTAGGTACGAATTTGCATGATTGCTCTTGGAAATCAATTGAAATACGTTCTCATTCTTCCCTCTTTTGTGATTTAAATTTAAGTTTGCAACTTTTGGTGATGCCTTCTAGATTCTTATTCTTGATTGTGATTGGAAGTATGATTAGAGGCTAAATCGGTAGTCTTGGATTGGGGGTAGCCTCTATTTTGCAAAAGTGAATCATATTTTAGGTTTTTATAAGTTGTGTCCATGATTGCAATTCGAATTCCTACATAGTACGCCAACTGTTTGTTGAATTGTTTGAAAAAGTTTTATTCGTTGTTCTTAGTTAGGGTTTGGAAGATCAACGAAAGTTGCATCCTTTATCTAGTGCAAATTTGTAGGCAATTGATTTTCTTGATGTGAAAACAGTTAGGGTTTCAATTGGGATTATTTGATTACACAATCCTATGACCTTGATAGATAAATAGGACTATTTCAGTCAGTTTATGGACCTTTGAAAGAAGGCTTAGATGCGCCTTAAATTGTAGTCCCTTCCACTTCGATTGTTTTCATAGGCATGGCTTGTATGATCTAATTATGATTCATCTAGTATAATAGTGTGGTGAATCCCAATCTAGGACCCTTTTTATCATTGAATTAGATAACTTATCAATTTCAGTACAATAGTACTGCTAATTAGTAATCATTTGACGCCATTGAAGTTTTGCCTAAATTGAGTGCTATAAATCAAATCTAGCAATTGGAAATCACGTTCCTTGTAGAAATGTCCTGTACTTGCTGTTGCTAGCTATAACTGGTATCGCGCACTTGTGGTAACAAATTTAACACAATAACAGCAAAATTAGAAGAGGGAAGGTACATTTTTTGAAACAATTCTTCAGAAAGAATTCCAGAGATGTGACAAATGGATATCAGGAAAACTATTGCAGCCGGTAAGCATTAATCTAATACATTTTAATTGTATATTAAAATACCACATTATATAATATTAATTATTCTCTAATTTCAAGGTGTTCTTCCCTGTATGTCACAAGAAGTACTTCTTCATCTTCTGCTTTGATTTAACAAAGGAAAGTGTTGGGGAGATCCAAGGAAGGAGCCCACTTCAACCAAGGTCCATGGCAACAAGCCCAAGTGAGGTTCCATCCTAAAACTAATTGACAATAGGAGGAGTGGCCCATTTGACTTATATACCATGATCCTTCTTCTCAAACTCCCGATGTGGAACTTCATTATTCATGTGTGATATTCCCAGCAATCTTCCCCTCACACATGAGTCTCGTCCACACCACATCAACGCACAAGCTTCCCCTTGAGCGGAAGCCTTTGCCAAGGTGTCAAACCACCATCAAGAGCTTATCCACGCCATCGAGCCACACTGCAGCACACGTATTACAACTCGATCAACACCTCCGTGTCACTTTACCAAGCTCGTCCATGGGGTCCACCATGCTACACCTTCGTCGCCTAGCCGAACGCACTATCAGCTCTGATACCACTTGTTGGGGAGATCCAAGGAAGGAGCTCACTTCAACCAAGGTCCATGGCAACAAACTCAAGTGAGGTTCCATCCTAAAACCAATTGACAATAGGAGGAGTAGCCCACTTGACTTATATACCATGATCCTTCTTTTCAAACTTCCGATGTGAGACTTTATTACTCATGTGTGATATTCCCAACAGAAAGACTTGATATCATGGACAACATGCACATAATTGCTCCATACAAAACAACGTATGGAGAAACACATTGGTTAGTGGTATGTTCAAATGCTCACTGATTCATTTACTTTATAATAAATTGATACACATATTTGGTGAGCTTACAAATTTGGTGAGCTAACACATATTCTTCGTGAGCTAACACATAATCTTGCTGAGCTAACATACGTATTTCACTGCTAAAAAGGTTCAAATTGACGACAGAATTCAACGACGGAAAAATTTAACGACAGATTTAGCGACGGAAATGGCGATTGAAAAACCATTTTAGAAAAAGTCAGATTGTGCAATAGATATGGCGACGGATTAAAATTTCCGTCGCCATAATTGACAGTTGACGACGGAATTTCCGTCGCCAAAATTGAATTTTTTTTAAAAAATGGCGACGGAATTTCCGTCGCCGAAAAAAATTCGATTTTTTTTTTAAAAACCGGGCTGGCAACGGAAATTCCATCGCCATTCCGTCGCCAGCCCAGTTAAATGAAACCAGAATTTTTCTGGTTTTATTTGCTGCCATTCGAAGAGAGAGAGAGCGAGAGGCCGAACGGAATCGCCAACCCAGCTAGATGCCGTCCGCCGCCCCACCAAACCACCGCCGGCCGTCCCCCCCGGCCGCCATCTGTCGTCGGGACCTTGCCGCCGGCCACCACTTGCCGCCGCCAGCCGCCCCTTCCACCGCCGGTTTTTGGGAGCACTTTGAGGTATTTTTTCAACTAAACTACTTGTAATTTCTACAAATTTTTGTATTATATTGTTAGAATTGCATAGTTAGTTCATATTTATGTTGAAATGTGGTATTTGTGCGAGGTTATTGCTTTAACTTGGTTCAAGATTGAGGTAAATGCGATTTAGGGTTTAGGTTTAGTAGTTTGAAGTTAAGGTTTGATATGTTGGTGGAATGAAATGGTTCAATTGATAATGTTGTTGAAATGTGCTATTTGTGTGAGGTTATTGCTCTAATTCGTTACAAGAATTTGGTAAATACGATTTAGGGTTGAGGTTTGGTAGTTCGAAGTTAAAATTTCATATGTTGGTGGAATGAAATGTTTTAATTGATAATGTTATTGAAATGTGGTGTTCGTGTGAGGTTATTGATCTAATTTGGTTAGAGATTTTACTAAATGCAATTTAGGAATTAGGTTTGGTGATGTGAACTTGAAAGTTGATATGTTGGTGGATTGAAATGCTTTAGTTTATAATTTTGTTCAAGTGTGAGTTCGTATGAAGTTGTAGTTCATATTTGTTTAAAGATTTCGCCCAATGCAATGTACACTTAGATTTGATAATTTTAAGGTCAAATTTGATATGTTGGTGGAATAAAGTGGTGAACTAGATATGTATGAATTATTAGTTTTTTGGGTGCATGTGGAAATTTTAAAGTAAGCATATATAATATATAATTGTGTAATTTATGTAATTATTATAATTTTGATTAAAATTAATTCTTAGCAAATACCCTATGTGATTATTGTTGTTTGAGTAGAATATGAATGGTCCTCCAATCGTAGGTGAATGTATAATAGATTATTGCCTGATCGTAGTGGTTATACGCAAGAATTTCTAGATGGAGTAAACCAATTCGATCAATTTGCACGTACACAGACAGAGTTTCTGAATGAGGAAAAGTATAGATGTCCTTATGCGAAACGCAGAAACAGGGTGTACTTGACACCTAATGAGGTCAAGATGTACCTTATGTATAAGGGTTTTGTGCAAGGGTATTGGTTTTGGATAAGTCATGGGGAAATAGAACCTCAGGAATATGGTTCTGGGTATTCAAATAGTAAAATCTCCGAAGTTGGAGGTTCAAGTCATGTTAAAAATGACTATTCTGAATCCTACATAGATCGGATGGAGGACATGATTGATGATGCTATAATAACAAATCAAAATGTAAAGGAAGAGGGGTTAAGCACTTGCCGAGAACCATTTTATAATATGGTTCAAGTTGCTCAACAACCCTTATATGATGGTTGCTCCACCCACGGTGAGCTATCTGCGGCGGTGAGACTGTTGAGTATTAAATCTGATTATAATATGCCTCAAAATTGTTTCAATGAAGTTGTTCAATTAATGAAAGAGATGTGTCCCCCTAACAACCACGTGTCAAACAACTATGAGCAAACGAAAAAGGTTGTTAAAAATCTCGGCAACGATGTGGTTCAAATTGATTGTTGTTGCATGCTATTTTATAAGGAGGACGCAAACCTGGATGCGTGCAAGTTTTGTGGGCATTCAAGATGGAAGAGGCAAAGGTCACAACAAAGAAATCAGAATCCATTGCCATACTCAAGGATGCATTACTTGCCGTTAAAACCTCGGCTGCAGAGGTTGTACACATCAAGAAGTAGTGCAGAGCACATGAGATGGCATTATGAACATCGACATGAGGACGGTATTTTATGTCATCCATCAGATGGGGTGTAAGACCCACCTTCGTTATTTTTACGTTAAGTTGCCTGTCTTGCTTTTACGTTATGAAATCGTATTTTTAGTAACTCTGTGAGTTTTTAACGATTAAATTCATTAACATTATTATCGATGTTACGTATTTATAAAACCTTTAAATCAACGCTAAACTAAGTTTTTAAAATCATTTTTCGTTTTACTCGGCCGATTCCCAAAGTTTAAACCGAAATGTTCATTGTGGGTCGTTTCAGTTCGGGTTTAACCTAACCATTAGCGAGTACGGGACCGGAGTTTAGTAGAATGATGCTAATTGAGCCAAAAAAAAGAAAAATAAAACAAAAAGGGAAGGGGGGGCACGCCGGGCCTCAGAAGCCCGAGACCCCGACCCCTCCCCTCTCCTTCTCGCTCTCTGCTCTCCCTCTCTCTCTCTCTCTCTAATCGCCTCTCTCTCTCTCTCCCTCCCCCTCGCCGGCCAGACACCTGGCGACGTCGCCGGTGGGCACGCGTCACCGGTCGGCACGCGTCACCGGTGAAGGGGAGCTCCACACCACGCGTCCCCACCGCCCCATTCCACCACCAAACGCCGCCACTTCGCACAGCCTCACACCCACGCGTCTACGCGCCCAAAACAGGCCGTCCACCGGCCGGAAACCGACGACCCACCTCCATCCCAGCCTCCTCTATAAATTGGGTGATAATTTCTGCCCAAAATCAACCAAAAACACCACTAAATCGAAGTTAGGGTTTTGGGTTCTGGGAGTACCCGAGCCTGGGACGAGTCCAAGGGAATTTTGGGCGTGAATTGCTACCAATTTAGTGCGTAATGAAGCGATTCCAGGTGGGTGTTCTCGCCTCCTAAGTTATCACTATTTTCGAAGTTAATTTTCAGCAGTTTGATGTTGCATATCAAGTTAGAGCTTGTTAAATTCGTTAGAAATGACAAGAAATAAGTTATTCATGCTTAGGCTCGAATCAATTGGTTGTTTCATGCCTGAAATTGAGAATCGATGTGAATTCTGTACATCAACCGCAGTCTTGCGTGAACAGTGAATTCGAATTTATATGGACATATTTAGCTTCGAATCGAGTTAATGAGTTATTGTCTGAAACAGAATTAAAATCGAAGTTAATTTAACGTATTTAGCTTCGAATCGAGTTAATGAGTCATTATTTGAAAAAGAATTAGAAACGAAGTTAGTTTGATATGTTTAGCATCGATTCGAGCCCATGAGTGTAAATCATGCTTGAATTGTTAATTCGAAGTAATTTAAACGTGTTTAGCATCGATTCGAATCCATGAATGCAAATCATGCTTGAGATATTAATTCGAAATTAGTTTAACGTGTTTAGCATCGATTCAAGTTAATGAGTTAATGCATGAAAAAGAATTAATATCGAAGTTGTATTAACGTGCTTAGCTTCTATTCAAGTTATTTAGCTAATATATGAAAAAGGATTAAAATCGAAGTTCTTTTAATGTTCTTAGCTTCCATTCGAATTAATTAACCAAAGCATGCAAATGAGCTAATTTTCGAGGTAAATGAAGGGTGTCTGGCTCCGAATCAAGTAGCTTAGCCAATACATGTTAAACGAATTAATCTCGAAGTTATAAAAACATGTTTAGGTTCGACTCGAGTTAAACTAACTAATGCATGTAAACGAATTAAATTCGAAGCTATTAAAATATGTTTAGTTTTCACTCGAACCTCTGTTCTCTGTACATTCATGCTTAGAAAAGTTGCTTCGAAATGCATCGTATATGTTTAGAATCAAATTATGTTTGATTTATTGAATAAAGTGTTGTCGATTCATGAATAAATGTGGCCATATGAACGCTTGTTGTAGCGCACCGCTGAATGGTGCTGGATGCTCAGGTAAGAACCTAAACTTCACCCTTTTTTTTATAAGCTAATATGATAATATGTTGTGATTAATGAATCAATGAATCGAGTTGGTAGTTGGATGGTTTGAGGAAAGAATCATGAGCGTTCGAGGTCCTGTGGTACGGTGCTTGTGAGGAGGGAGTTCGGGTTGTGAATTGACCGCAATCGTGTGGATTGCGAGGCCATGTGTGGCTCATTGTGTTGAAATGATTACGAAGTGTTTAAATGTGATATGTGTATTCCCTTTTTCCTTGTATGTTTAAAATGTAACATGTGTGTGGAAGGGTGATGTTTTAGCAAATGACTTTTCATGTGTTTTAAATGAATAATAGCCATGTCTAGTAACGAGCTATGGCCTATTTTAGCTATTCAAATAGTGTTTGGGAGGAATCCCCAAAACGTTTTTAACAAAAGGGAGATGGGAATTATACGTTGAATGATTTTATTGTTTGAAACACAAAATTACTAGCCGTTATGGCCGATACGCTTTAAGTGGCTAAGATGATGTGTTGTGGACACTATGTTATGAATGTTGACTGCCTAGGGATTTCGTCCTGGTACTAGGAAGCCCTAGAAGACCCTTACGAGGGTAATTGTCCAAGATGTGCTGTGGACACTATGTTATAAATGTTGACTGCCTAGGGATTTCGTCATAGTACTAGGAAACCCTAGAAGACCCTGACAAGGGTAATGGTCCAATATGTTTATGTAGCCATCCCGGGAGTAAGAGCTTAAGCGTGAGCGTTAGGTCTCACTATGGGATCGAGAATAGTTCTCACCCAATCAGCATCCTGTAATGATCTTATGCCAGAAGTACTTTCGTACTAAGTTAAGAAAAGCAATTGGCCCTTTGCCATTTTTAAACGATTAAAAAGGAAAGGAAATTCTTTTTATGGGCCCAAAAGGCTATATGGAATGATGTATGAAAAGCTTATAAGGGTCGTTACACGACCAAACGAAATGAAACTTCCTTTGAAGACTAAGAAAACGTTTTCAACGAAAGAAAGAAAGCTTTCAATGAATGAGTTATGAAATGATCCTCAAGCATGTTTGAATGTGGATTCTTAGCCTATGTATTAAAGGAAAGCTTTCAATGGATGCATTATGAATGATTCTTAAGTATGGTTGAACGTGGATTCTAATCTTATGTGGCATCATTCTTATCCATAGCAAATTTGTCTGATTTAAAGTGTATGAGATGAGAAAGAAAGTTATAGCACGTTAAAAATTCCATGAATGAAGGCGTCTCTTACTAAAAGAGTGAACGTTGATATGTGAATAGCATGCGAGGGTGTCATATAGCTTAATATGATGTTTAAAGGTACTTAAATGCATGATATGTGTTTATGTGTGTGATATGTATATTATATGAACGAACGTTGATATGTGAATAGCATACGAGGGTGTCATATAGCTTAATATAATGTTTAAAGGTACTTAAATGCTTGATGTGTGTTTATGTGTGTGATCTGTATATTATATGAATGAAATACCAAGAAAAGTGTAAATATGAAAAGGGATAACCTTAAATACACATCATATGATTGAGGGTTCATGTGTAGTTTAAATGGAGTGTTAGGAGTTATATTTGAAAATGAAAAGATCCTTATACTTAGCCTTCGATGCTTGCTCACGTGCCTAATTGCTTGCTAGTAAAGAACTCCGTCGTTGATGAACCTAGAAATATGATTGAATGGTCGAAGTGAAGTTTATGTTTAGTGATCCTCCCATAAAGGTTCTATGAATATCTATTATGATAGTAAAGTATGGAAACGTGATATGTGACTAGTAAAGATAGTATTGCCTGCAACGGTTTTGGTTTTAAGGGGGTTGGGGGACACTCACTGAGCGTGTGGTTGCTCATCCCACTACTCTTTCCCCTTTTCCCCAGGTTTTCTTTCTGACAGGAAGAAGTTGAGTCAGATAAGTCCAGAAGGAACCTATTGTTGCTTACAAGGCGTCGTATGTGCTCATTTGAAGGGATCTTACGTGTTTAATGAAGTCATGTAATGTACTCTTAGTTTATAAAGGTCTGTAAACGATTATTCTAGTTCATGTAATGCATATGGTATAAAGGTCGCTCTGTACGGCCGTCTGAGCCAACCATCAAGTTAGTTAGATGTCTTCTTGGTTTAATTTAGCTATGTTTTGGGATGTAAATCTTAATACTCCGGTTTTGTTAACCGTTGAGTTGTATCGTCCATTTCTTCTTTATTCATGAATCAACCTGGTTGGTGTACTCCGAGCGAGTGGCTCGTTGAGTTATGAACTCCGGCGTGTGGCCGTTGAGCTATGTTTTAAATGTTTTGCGCTTCCGTTGATTTACAGGGACTTATTGTAAGGCTTTTAGCCTGGAAACGGTCAGTTTTTAGGGGGAACTCTGCCCGTTTCGTCCCAGGAATTAAGTAAGGAGTTAGGAAAGCGTAACACTTCTGGCCTAGGGGCTAGGGGTGTTACATTGATGGTATCAGAGCAAAGGTCCAGCGACCATAGGCCGCAACCTGAGTCTTGCATTTCATATAGCCGCCTAGGAGCACTGTATGGTTATGTGACATATGCCTGCCTTGTGTGCAAATGTGAGTTTTATGTGAATGTTCGCGCGTTTCACTAGTTAGATGCGGCTTCAGTAAGCTGAATGGTTGGATGAGAGAACCATTTGTTAAGGTGTAGGCCGAGTGATTCGTATTGTCGCGTATGAGATAAGTGTTAGCTCAATCGAAAGTTGTTTCGTTTATATGCTTTGGTGATTTTAATCCAATGTTTAAAGAACATATGATTTGAATCGAACGATTGGAAAGCTTTAACTCTACGCTCATCTTTCCCCCTAAAATACGATTTGCTCCTCGGGCCCCATAATGGAGTGAGCAGATGTATTCAAAAGTTGGTAGAGAAAGAGCTAGAAGCAATTAAACTATTTCCTTTTGAAAGCCTAAAGACCTTGAAAGTTAAAGTCTTCCTGATTAGTGAGCTAGGGTTTTACTTTGACCTTCAAGATCTTCTAATTGTTTGGTTGAGACGTATTGTTACAACCGAAGACTCGCATTTGCTTTGCAATAATGCTTGGATTTAGCCATATGAGCGTAACTTTCTGTGTGTAATCGAATGATTTTGAGTGTCCACATGCCAAGGTGTATGCATTGCCAGACGTGTTAATGATTTGTTTGCAAGTGATTAGAGTTAGCTTTCTATGACTGAGAATCTCACTAGGTGATACCCCCTATATGTGAATTTTGAGTTGTTTAAAGAAATTAAATGAGATTTTGATATGCTTGGATAGAAATTAAGCAATAGCAGTGCATTTCTCTTGACTATTGCATGAAAATTATCCTCATCATCTAGCGCAATGCTTGTTGTCACCTGTACAATGCTCTTGATGTCCTATGTGAAATTGATAGTGTTCTTGCTATATCAAACCCCAATGCACCCAGAAAGAACAAGGTAGAGAGAGCCTGACATGCACTTTGAAATTGTATGCCTCTTACTATGGTGAATGTGGTTGATCCAGCAGTTGTGACATTATGTGTAATACTAAGCTCGAAAGGGCTTATATAATTACTTAGACTTATTTTAGAGCAATCCTTGATAAGTTATATTATTGAAGAGCGAAGTAATTGGATTTCCTACTGTTAGTACATCCTTTGGTATGGTTATGCATACGATTCAGTTAGATGGACGACTTGAGTTGATCGACAGGATGGGGTAAGGGAATTGCCTACTTGTTATATGAACTAAAGTGCCCCTATTCTTATGTTTTGTCAAAGTCACTATTTATCCATCTACTTAGCTCGAAATCTTGTGACCATAGAAGTTACATTCACACTTGCTTGCCTTGCATGTTCTATACCTAATCACATCGCATGCTAGCATACCCATGATCATACCTGGATGCGTGACTCCAAGGTTTACGAATGAATGTACGTGAAATGTTTGATGGCTTGGTTGATCAGTATGACATGGGATGACATGATTGAGAGTGCCACATGTAAATTGGTGAACTTCATGGCGAACCTTAGCATTGCATTTTTGTTAGTTTTTATGAATACTACCATTGATGTTATAGAGTCTTCCCATTTGCATGTTACCATGTTACAATTATGAGTGCTAGTACTTCACGAACTTAGAGACCTATACTCGTGTGAACGTATGAATATGGGATTGTCTAGGTACCTTATGAGACTCAATGATGTGCTTAGTATACTTGTGGTCGTATCGAAATCCTCACTGCATCACTTGATCATTAAAGTGTGGAGTACGGTTGCAAGTAGGGATAATTGAAATATATCATCCAACTTAAAAGAGCCATGTCGTGATATACACTTGTGATCCTTTGATAAGGTCGTAAACGGGCAGAGTTACGGGCATAAGCATGTCATCTTACTTGCATATTCTCATGATATAGGAATGTTTGTTTTGTATGTGACGCTAAGTGATGCTGTGTGATGTATCCATTACTTTGCTATACAATAAAAACTCCCTGGTTAAGTAACTCAGTTTTGAAATGCTTCGATTTTGTATGCTAGTGAATGAGCTCAACTCGAGTCGGATTGCTATGTGACTCAATTGTTCCAACTATCTAAGTTTTGTGATTGATGATATGGCATAACCTCTAACTTGTTGCTTGCAATATGTATATCAACCGGTTTCATGTTACCTCCATTCCCGAAACTTGAGTGTTGAATTGCTGACAGTATGCAATACTATGTCATGCTATTATACTTAAACGATTCTATGTGATGCTATTATGCTTAAATGATACTATGCGGTGCTAGGTGACATTTTGTTCTTCTAAATGTGTTATAGTAGTCTCCATGTTAACTGTTGTGATCCTAAAAGTGACTTGAATTCATGTTTTAGAATGAGACTGCTGGTGTGTGACCGTAAGATGTCATTGCCTCGATTGTCATGCCTTTCGATGCCCACTTATAGTTATGCATATGCATAGATTTACTGCTCGCCATGCTAACTAAGTCTGGATGATCGGAAATCTCTGTTCTTTTTCAAAACAAACTCGATATGGTTTTCTACGCCAACTCAGTTGCCCCTCTTCAATGCGATTTGCCCTCGGCGCCTAAATAGAGCGAGTAGACGCTTGAAGAGGATTGGCGAGGAGGAGACTGGATACCATAAGACATTTTCTTTTGATTTAAAAAGAAGTAGTGATTGCAAAATGGAACCTTTTGGAAACCCACCGTGTAGATCTTACCTGCGCGCGTTCATTTTAGGAAAAACCGAACTTGGATTTGGAATTTCGAGGACGAAATTCTTTTAAGGGGGGAAGAATGTAAGACCCACCTTCGTTATTTTTACGTTAAGTTGCTTGTCTTGCTTTTACGTTATGAAATCGTATTTTTAGTAACTGTGTGAGTTTTTAAGGATTAAATTCATTAAAAAGAACGATTATTTGATTAACGTTATTATCGATGTTACTTATTTATAAAACCTTTGAATCAACGCTAAACTAAGTTTTTAAAATCATTTTTCGTTTTACTTGGCCGATTCCCAAAGTTTAAATCGAAATGTTCATTGTGGGTCGTTTCAGTTCAGGTTTAGCCTAACCATCAGCGAGTACGGGACCGGAGTTTAGTAGAATGATGTTAATTGAGCCAAAAAAAAGAAAAATAAAACAAAAAGGGAAGGCGGGGCACGCCGGGCCTCAGAAGCCCGAGACCCCGACCCCTCCCCTCTCCTTCTCGCTCTCTGCTCTCCCTCTCTCTCTCTCTAATCGCCTCTCTCCCCCTCCCCCTCCCCCTCGCCGGCCAGACACCTGGCGACGTCGCCAGCGGGCACGCGACACCAGTCGGCACGGGTCACCGGTAAAGGGGAGCCCCACACCACGCGTCCCCACCGCCCCATTCCACCACCAAACGCCGCCACTTCGCACAGCCTCACACCCACGCGTCTACGCGCCCAAAACCGACCGTCCACCGGCCGGAAACCGATGACCCACCTCCATCCCAGCCTCCTCTATAAATTGGGTGATAATTTCTGCCCAAAATCAACCAAAAACACCACTAAATCGAAGCTAGGGTTTTGGGTTCTGGGAGTAGCCGAGCCTGGGACGAGTTCAAGGGAATTTTGGGCGTGAATTGCTACCAATTTAGTGGGTAATGAAGCAATTCCATATGGGTATTCTCGCCTCCTAAGTTATTACTATTTTCGAAGTTAATTTTCAGCAGTTTGATGTTGCATGTCAAGTTAGGGCTTGTTAAATTCGTTAGAAATGACAAGAAATAAGTTATTCATACTTAGGTTCGAATCAATTGGTTGTTTCATGCCTGAAAATGAGAATCGATGTGAATTCTGTACATAAACCGTAGTCTTGCGTGAACAGTAAATTCGAATTTATATGGACATATTTAACTTCGAATCAAGTTAATGAGTTATTGTCTGAAACGGAATTAAAATCGAAGTTAATTTAACGTATTTAGCTTCGAATCGAGTTAATGAGTTATTGTTCGAAAAGGAATTAGAAACGAAGTTAGTTTGATATGTTTAGCATCGATTCAAGCCCATGAGTGTAAATCATGCTTGAATTGTTAATTTGAAGTAATTTAAACGTGTTTAGCACCAATTCGAATCCATGAATGCAAATCATGCTTGAGATATTAATTCGAAATTAGTTTAATGTGTTTAGCATCGATTCAAGTTAATGAGTTAATGTATGAAAAAGAATTAACATCGAAGTGATATTAACGTGCTTAGCTTCTATTCAAGTTATTTAGCTAATATATGAAAAAGGATTAAAATCGAAGTTCTTTTAATTTCCTTAGCTTCCATTCGAATTAATTAACCAAAGCATGCAAATGAGCTAATTTTCGAGGTAAATGAAGGGTGTCTGGCTCCGAATCAAGTAGCTTAGCCAATACATGTTAAACGAATTAATCTCGAAGTTATAAAAACATGTTTAGGTTCGACTCAAGTTAAACTAACTAATGCATGTAACCGAATTAAATTCGAAGCTATTGAAATATGTTTAGTTTTCACTCGAACCCCTGTTCTCTGTACATTCATGCTTAGGAAAGTTGCTTCGCAATGTATCGTATATGTTTAGAATCAAATTATGTTTGATTTATTGAATAAAGTGTTTTTGATTCATGAATAAATGTGGCCATATGAACGCTTGTTGTAGCGCACCGCTGAATGGTGCTGGATGCTCAGGTAAGAACCTTCACCCTTTATTTTTATAAGCTAATAGGATAATATGTTGTGATTAATGAATCGATGAATCGAGTTAGTAGTTGGATGGTTTGAGGAAAGAATCATGAGCGTTCGAGGTCCTGTGGTACGGTGCTTGTGAGGAGTGAGTTCGGGTTGTGAATTGACCGCAATCGTGTGGATTGCGAGGCCATGTGTGGCTCATTGTTTTGAAATGATTACGAAGTGTTTAAATGTGATATGTGTATTCCCTTTTTCTTGTATGTTTACAATGTAACATGTGTGTGGAAGGGTGATGTTTTAGCAAATGACTTTTCATGTGTTTTAAATGAATAATAGCCATGTCTAGTAACGAGCTATGGCCTATTTTAGCTATTCAAATAGTGTTTGGGAGGAATCCCCAAAACGTTTTTAACAAAAGGGAGATGAGAATTATACGTTGAATGATTTTATTGTTTGAAATACAAAATTACTAGCCGTTATGGCCGATACGCTTTAAGTGGCTAAGATGATGTGTTGTGGACACTATGTTATGAATGTTGACTGCCTAGGGATTTCGTCCTGGATACTAGGAAGCCCTAGAAGACCCTTACGAGGGTAATTGTCCAAGATGTGCTGTGGACACTATGTTATGAATGTTGACTGCCTAGGGATTTCGTCCTGGTACTAGGAAACCCTAGAAGACCCTGACGAGGGTAATGGTCCAATATGTTTATGTAGCCATCCCGGGAGTAAGAGCTTAAGCGTGAGCGTTAGGTCTCACTATGGGGTCGAGAATAGTTCTCACCCAATCAGCACCCTGTAATGATCTTATGCCAGAAGTACTTTCGTACTAAGTTAAGAAAAGCAATTGGCCCTTTGCCATTTTTAAACGATTAAAAAGGAAAGGAAGTTCTTTTTATGGGCCCAAAAGGCTATATGGAATGATGTATGAAAAGCTTATAAGGGTCGTTACACGACCAAACGAAATGAAACTTCCTTTGAAGACTAAGAAAACGTTTTCAACGAAAGAAAGAAAGCTTTCAATGAATGAGTTATGAAATGATCCTCAAGCATGTTTGAATGTGGATTCTTAGCCTATGTATTAAAGGAAAGCTTTCAATGGATGCATTATGAATGATTCTTAAGTATGGTTGAACGTGGATTCTAATCTTATGTGGCATCATTCTTATCCATAGCAAATCTGTCTGATTTAAAGTGTATGAGATGAGAAAGAAAGTTATAGCACGTTAAAAATTCCATGAATGAAGGCGTCTCTTCCTAAAAGAATGAACGTTGATATGTGAATAGCATGCGAGGGTGTCATATAGCTTAATATGATGTTTAAAGGTACTTAAATGCATGATATGTGTTTATGTGTGTGATATGTATATTATATGAATGAACGTTGATATGTGAATAGCATGCGAGGGTGTCATATGGCTTAATATAATGTTTAAAGGTACTTAAATGCTTGATGTGTGTTTATGTGTGTGATCTGTATATTATATGAATGAAATACCAAAAAAAGTGTAAATATGAAAAGGGATAACCTTAAATACACATCATATGATTGAGGGTTCATGTGTAGTTTAAATGGAGTGTTAGGAAGTTATATTATGAAAAGAAAAGATCCTTATACTTAGCCTTCGATGCTTACTCACGTGCCTAATAGCTTGCTAGTAAAGAACTCCGTCGTTGAGGAACCTAGAAATATGATTGAATGGTCGAAGTGAAGTTTATGTTTAGTGATCCCCCCATAATGGTTTTATGAATATCTATTATGATAGTAAAGTATGGAAACGTGATATGTGACTAGTAAAAATAGTATTGCCTGCAACGGTTTTGGTTTTAAGGGGGTTGGGGGACACTCACTGAGCGTGTGATTGCTCATCCCACTATTCTTTCTCCTTTTCCCCAGGTTTTCTTTCTGACAGGAAGAAGTTGAGTCAGATAAGTCCTGAAGAAACCTATTGTTACTTACAAGGCGTCGTATATGCTCATTGGAAGGGATCTTACGTGTTTAATGAAGTCATGTAATGTACTCTTAGTTTATAAAGGTCTGTAAACGACTATTCTAGTTCATGTAATGCATATGGTATAAAGGTCGCTCTGTACGGCCGTCTGAGCCAACCATCAAGTTAGTTAGATGTCTTCTTGGTTTAATTTAGCTATGCTTTGGGATGTAGATCTTAATACTCCGATTTTGTTAACCGTTGAGTCGTGTCGTCCATTTCTTCTTTATTCATGAATCAACCTGGTTGGTGTACTCCGAGCGAGTGGCTTGTTGAGTTATGAACTCCGACGTGTGGCCGTTGAGCTATGTTTTATTTGTTTTGCGCTTCCGTTGATTTACAGGGACTTATTGTAAGGCTTTTAGCCTGGAAACGGTCAGTTTTTAGGGGGAACTCTGCCCGTTTCGTCCCAGGAATTAAGTAAGGAGTTAGGAAAGCGTAACGCTTCTGGCCTAGGGGCTGGGGGTGTTACATGGGGCAGCATGGAAACATTTTGATACCAAGTACCCTGAATTTGCTGCAGAGCCTCGGAATGTGAGGCTTGGCTTATGTGCTGATGGATTTAATCCTTACACATTGTCTTCAAGATCATACTCCATTTGGCCGGTGGTCGTTACACCTTATAACCTCCCCCATAAAATGTGTATGACCATACTGTTTATGTTTTTAACTTGTGTAATCCCCAGGCCCAAAAATCCCAAGAATAAGATAGATGTATATTTACAACCTCTTGTTGATGAGTTGAAAGAGTTGTGGGATGTTGGAGTTGAAACTTATGACATTTCTACGGGGCATACATTTCAGATGAAGGCTGCACTTATGTGGACCATCAATGATTTTTCCGCATATGGAATGTTATCTAGGTGGAGTACTAATGGCTAATTGGCATGTCCTGTATGTATGAAACAGCAAAAAGCTTTGAGATTGAGAAATGGAGGTAAATTCTCATGGTTTAACTGTCATCGGTGTTTTTTGCTAAGGAATCATGCATTCAGAAGAAATAGAACAGCATTTAGGAAAGGCAGAACTATTACAGGGGGTCCTCCTTGCCGACTATTTGGGAAAGAACTTTATGCTGAGGTGAAAGATTACCCAATGGTAAGTACAAATGGTGACTTTTTCATACCAGGATTTAAGGAAAATGAGCACAATTGGATGAAGAAGAGCATATTCTGGGAGTTGCCTTATTGGCAACACTAACTGCTCCGCTATAATTTGGATGTGATGCACATTGAAAAGAACTTCTTCGAGAACATTATCAACACTGTTATGGATGTTCATAGGAAAACAAAGGACAATGCCAAATTAAGAATGGATGTTACAGAAATATGTGATAGACCAAAATTACATTTACATTCAGGCCCAAGTGGTAAGTCGGTTAAACCAAAAGCGAAGTTCGTACTTCCTGTGGATAAACGAAGAGAGTTGTGTGAATGGGTGAAAGAGCTTCAAATGCCTGATGAATATTGCTCTAATTTGAGGAATATCGTGGACCCGAATGAGGCTAAGTTCAACAACATGAAAAGTCATGATTGTCATATCTTCATGGAGACTCTTTTACCAATTGCATTTGGTGCGCTCCCAGATGATATGTTGAAACCTTTTATTGAGATAATTCAGTTCTTCAAGAACTTATGCTCAACAACATTGCAGGAGGATATGCTTGAGAAACTGCATCGCAACATTGTCATCACTTTGTGTAAGTTGGAAATCATTTTTCCTCCTGGCTTTTTCGATGTAATGGAGCACCTGCCAGTGCATTTGGTAGAAGAGTCTCAACTAGGTGGTCCAGTACAATACCGTATCTATTGAGAGGTAAATTATACTATAATTGATGAAACCTTATATGAATTCTTATATGTGGAATCACTTAGAAGTGAATGCAATTGTGAATTTGGTAGGTTCTTTGGCCGATTGAAGAAAAAGATAAAGTAACAAGCGTGTCCTGAAGGTTCAATCACAGAAGCATACCTAGAGGCAGAGAGGACATTCTTCGCCTCCGATTACTTCAGCTCTAATGTGCCTCCATGCACACTAGGTGCAGAAGAAATAAGGATGACGATGAACATATTAATCATTTTCCAACTCTATCCGTGTTTGCACCACAAGGGACCGCTATTGATAGGGAAAGATCAAGGTATCTCACAGATGCCGAATATGTTGCTGCCCATCTTCACGTGCTGTTAAATTGTGATGAAGTTAAACCTTATATAGGGTGAGTGGTATTTTCACTTCCAATTGAGTTTATCATTCAGAGCGCAAGTATATTAATAGGTTTCATAAAATGTGATAAAATTTCCACAGAACAAGTCAGAACTGCACGTCCCAATGTCACCGACGTAGATATCGACACCATCATCGAAACTCATTTCGCAGATTGGTTTAGTGAGAATGTAAATATTATAACTCATTTATTCATAATTTTAACATAACAGTTAATTAAGTGCATTGTATTAATTAAAACCGTATATTATGTCATCTTAGGTGCATTATATTCAACTATTCGAGACCGATAAACATTGCTACTTAAGCCAATTGGTTGTGAAGCCAAAGCGGTATGTGTCGACGTGGATGGCATATAGAGTAAATGGATTCAAATTCCACACAGATGCTCGAAGTGTCGGGAAGAGAACATATAATTGTGGTGTTGGTGTTTGTGGCAATGGGGAAGGCGATATTGAGAATGATTATTATGGTGTACTTAAGGATATTGTCCAAATTGAGTATGTAGGCGAACCACTTAAACGATGTGTGCTCTTCAGTTGTGAGTGGTTCGACCCCACATTGAATCGTGGGACACAATCTCATAAAGTAAGCAACCTTATTGAGGTCCACTAAACAAGAAGGTACTGAAAGTACGGCCCATTTGTCTTCCCAAACACTGCATCACAAGTATGCTTCATGCCACATGCATATCGCTCAAGGGATAGGGCCAATTGGCTTGTTGTCATACCAATCAAACCAAAGGTAAGAGTGGATCAGCAGTACACTCTACCTACTGTGTACCCGCAAACGGACATGGCGACTATCGTCGAACCTGTGAATGACGCCATCCCTGCATCATTAGTGGATGAAAGTGCACCACCGGAAGAGGTTAATGATGAAATAGGGTTTTCATTCATTCAGGGTAATGATGAGATAAATGAGGTAGAGAATGATGAGGATGATGAAGAGGGGGAGTGGGATGAAGGTAATGAAATAGATGAAGCTGAAGAAAATTTGCATTTGTATGATGATGATGACGATGACATTGATGATGATGAGGATGCAGATGATTGAGTGGTTATGAATTCTTATGTTTTTGAGTACTTTACATGTCAAACAATTGGTTGTGACTTTACTTATATTGTATGAATGAGCTTTGTAAAATATGTGTAACCTGTGTACTTATTATGATGTATGAGGAAAATAGTTTATATGTGCAATTATTATATATTTGTACTTGGCTTTGTTTTCACCTATTTCAGGTATGGATTCAAGTTCTCATCGAGATAAGTCTTCCCCTTGAGCTAGAGGACGAGGGCGTAGGAGCTCTGCTGTAGATCCGACCGCAATGAACATTGATCTATCTTCCCTCCAAGTACCTCATATACCAGTTCAGTCAGGAGCCATAATGGCTGCATACATACCAGGTATTTCAAGACTACTGCCTCCCCCATTTGGGGCTTTCCATCATCAGACCTCATACATTCTCAACCAAAGCACCATGTGCGGCCAATTTGCCTACAACATTCCTCCAAACCCCCATGTTGTTCACACTGTGTAGTCTACTCCCCAACCTGATCACCCTAACACAAACCAGTCCCAAGAGACGTTGCAAGTGGTGAAAGTAAAGTACAATCCAGTCATGGGATCACTCGAGCTAAGACTTGGATTGAGCCAGATGGTAACGGGTAAGACTTCATTTGTTATATCTTATGAAGTACTACATGAATTTTGCATAACAAGTAATCAATTTGATGTGTTATGTTCAATTAGGTTTCTCCCCAATGATAGTGCTGTTAGTAGGATTTCGCTCATATTTCAAAGCAAATTTAATGGAGCTTGGCCTACTTGGAGCAAAGTGCCCAAACCAGTATGAGATTTGTGGTTTGAAGAGTTCAAGGTAACTACAGTGACTTCGTATTAACAGTTTCTGTGAACGTGATAAATTACTATTTGTATTATTTTATATGTTTTTTGTTTTCATAATTACAGAAGTGGTTTACTTGGGATCCGGTCCATGAGGACCGTATAAGAAGAAATTTTGAAAACCGAGGCAATGCACACTTGAGAGACTTCTTTGGCAAAGCAAGGAAGTATAACAAGAAGCCTGTTTGGCTCAGTGATGCTCAATAGGAGGGACTCCAACAGCACTGGGTGAATGAACATTACAAGAAATTACGTGAAACCGCCCAGAAGAACCGATTGGGAACTCTAGAAAGTGGTGGCCTATCTCTCCATACCTGTGGCTCAATCCCTATGCATGAGTATAGGCGGCGTCTGGTAAATGAATTAATGTTTGCTACGTATTTGTTTAAGTTTAATACTATATTTTGTATTGTGCTTGACATCATTGTTTCTGGCACGTACATAGAGGGAACAACTTGGGACAGAGCCCACCATTGTTGAATTATTTAGTCGCACTCACAAACTCCATGGTAAAGAAGATGCCCCTTGGGTTGACAAGAAATCACAACAAACATATGTAAGGAATTAGCTATTCTCAATCTTCATTGGTAGTTCAACGTTAACTTGTGAACTTTATTTTAAGTAATTGTAGTATGTATGATTTCGTGCGCATGTTGTAGTATCGTAGGAATCCTTTGAACATGATTTTCAAAATGTTATGAACTCTCAAGGGACCGGAGATGGCACTTCTCAAGATTCAAACCAGCCATTTCCAAACCCAAATGAGTTGTGGGTGAAGGCGTTCAAGAACAAGAAAGGTCGTATTTATGACATTGGTGACGAGACTGTCAACATGAGGGAATCTGGTTACTTCAGTCCCACTCAAAGATCCGGTACAGTTTTCATATTAAAGTTTCAATGACCATGGTTTTATATTGAATTTGCTTAATTGCAATACTAATGCATACTTCACTGAAATGCCTGTCAGCAGGTACTAATTCTACGCCATCGTAACAAGAGCTCAATGACTTAAGGGGTGTAGTGACCAACTTGGGGGTTGAGCTAACTTCACAAGTTGAAAGCTACCGGTTGCTCATGGAGAAATGTAAGCAACTAGAGGAATCCAACAAATTGTTCACCCAAAACAATCAACAACTGAGCCAACAAATGATGAGCATCGATCAGCGCCTTCAAGCTTTCTTTCAAATACAACAGGCGTCTGGCTCGGGATCTCAGCCACCATGTACTCATCAATCGCAACATAATGAGGAAGATGGTGAGGCAGAGGAAGAGGAAGAGGAAGAGGAAGAGGAAGAGGAAGAGAATGATCTTCACCTTAGTGATTGAGTTGGTTGCAGTTTTTCTTCAGCTGGTGGCTCTTCTGCTTGGTTGTTTACGAACTACATCTCTTGCTGTTTGCTTCCCCTCCCCTTTCTGCTTATTTCACTCCCCTCCCCCTAGTGCTTGTTTTACTCCCCTCCCATTTGGCGCTTGCTTCTTCGTCTTCTGCAAACATATATATAACTTCATTCTCAATTACTGACAACTTCTTGTTTCTTTGAATTTGTGGTTTGTGATATGTAGAGACTTTATTTGGAACTTGTGGTTTGTGATATGTAAAGACTTTGTTTGGAACTTGTGGTTTGCAAATTGAAAACTCTTGGTTGGAAGTGTTGTGTTAGATGTGATATTCCACCTTTATGTGGCTTGAAATTGTTGAAAAACGCTTCGAATGAAATCATATTCGAAGTCATTGGATGTTGATTGAGTGCGAAAATCTTGTAAATTTCTTGCAGGGATTGAAATGTATATACAGATATGATCAAAAACAAGCGATTTTATTTTTAAAAAAAAGATAAACCTAGCGACGGAATAGCGACGGATTCAGAAGAAAAAAAATTTATTGGGCAGGGGTGGCGACGGAATGAACCATCCATCGCCATCAGCAACGGAAATTCCATCGCTGATTCCGTCTCTGATGGCGACGGATGGTTATTTCGTCGCCACCCCCTGCCCCGCCCATTTCCCCCTCCAAAAAAAGTATGTCACAATTTCTGTCGCTGAATCCGTCGCCAATGACGATGGAATTTCAAAATTCCGTCGCCGGGTACCCAGCGACGAGTGAAAATCCGACAGCTGTATTCCGTCGCCAATTCCGTTGCTAATTAATCGTGTTTCGTCGCTGATTCCGTCTTTATTTGGCCTTTTTCTTGTAGTGTTTGGTGAGCTCACAGATATATGTAGTGAGCTAAGACATATATGTAGTGTGCTGAGCTAACACATATTCTTGGTGAGCTGACGCACATATTTGGTAAGCTATTACCCAATTCCAGTGAACTGAACAAAGTTATTTATTGTACATAGGCAAGAGTTTTTGGGAGATTTCTTTAAGAGAGTGTTGGCCACCCCAAACACGAAATTCTGAAGAAGATGAAACCAGTGTGAATGAGAACGCCATGGAGAACAGCAGATAATGTCACAAACTGTGGAATTTTTTGCATGGGACACATACAGTCTTACTTTGGCCAAGCAGACAAAAAGGATTGTGGTTTCAAGAAAAATGAAGTAAGTCTACCAAAAATATTTTCTCTACAAAAGTATCTTCAAATAAATACAACACCTATTAATGGTTTGTTCCCCTTTTTTTTTGGTTTTGTTTGCAGGACAAAAATTTGCTTGATGTAATGTGAGCATGGTACTGCTATGAAATCATCAACAATGAAGAAAATATATACAGGAATATAGTGAAGAGGTTTGTAAAGGAGTTCCATGATAAACAATAAGCCGAATTGAATGCAAAATCAGCCCAACCTCAAGTGCCAACAGCATGGCTAATCAACCTTGCTTTAAGTTAGACTAATTTTAGGAACTTATGTACCCAATAGTTTAATTTTAAGTTAGACTAATTTTAAGTTAGACTATTAATATGCCTACCTTTAATCGTGGTGAAGAACTAGTAAACAGCATTTACTATTGGACATTTTATATCGATTACTATGCTTAATTCCAGTGAATTAGAAGACAAAACCAGTGAACTCACAGCCAAACCCAGTGAGTTATATCTTTTACGATGCTTAATTCTATAAATGAATGCAAAATCAAAATAGAATGATATTTTTTTTATAATGTTACGTCAAATGTCAAAGTGTTCAACATGTCATTGTCATAGAATATTATATTTTTATAATGTTAAGTCATCAAACGTATGATAATAGATTTTAGAAAATAGTGAGCCAACATATGAAACTAGTGAGCTATGAATCTTCAGAAGTGAGCAACATATTATAAGTGTCAAAAGTATTCACCCTATTATAAATTTCAAAATTATTCAACATTATTTACTTAATCTTCAAATAAAAAAACAATTCTCAAATCACAAAAACATAAAAACATCATAATGAATAAAAATACAAGTTCGAGATATATTAATCAACATACAAATTTACATTTGAAGATTTGTTCAAAAAACTATTGAATGGCCCAGATTAAAAAATTCATTAATGGTACAAGCCAATGCCCTCTTTCACCATAGCAAAATTTCATACTTGATTCCCATGTAACCTATCTCACAAAATAAAAAAGCATATACATATCTTTAGTGAACCAAAGTGTAAATGTAGTGAGCAGATACACTATATTAGTGAGCTAATAGATATTTTAAGTAAGCAAACACACTATATTAGTGAGAGTATTACCCCTGAATGCTAGCAGCCTCAGAAACAGAATTCAACTGATTGTTAGGAATCGTATTCCCATTTGGTTACCTCAACCTTTCATCAAAAATCAAGCTAAAAACCTATATATTTTATTAAAATCTACCGCTGGATTAGATGCACCTGGTGGATTAGATGAACCTGCAACAATAACCTAAACCATCACAGGAAAAAATTATTTTTAGTGAGCATATACACATATTTAGTGAGCCAACGTATAAATGTAGTACGTGTAACCTGTAAGACTAATAGTGCGAGCACTGAAAAATGTAGTGAGCCACTACAAACTTCTAGTGAGCAGATACTGCATATTAGTGAGCGTATTAGCACTTTTAGTGAGCCAAAAACACATAATAATTCTACTAGTCTTAGCAACAAACTCAGCAAACTCCAAAAAGATTACTATAAGAAATATAACTTATTCAATGAGATTGTCAATAGAATCTTACCTAATGTTGAGGTACATCTCCTCCATTCCTTGAAGAAAACCTTGCCTTCCATGATCTAACAATGTTTGATATGTTCTCCAACGTATTCTTCTTTCTTACATTCCTTTCACCTTTCTTCCTTAAAGCTTTAGGGTTACCAATGATTTTATTACTAGCACTAGACTGTTGATCATTTTCAGTGCCAGAAACATAAACTGAACCCTCAACGACACCAACATCGGCCTTCAACTTAGCAAAAGCTTCTTCACATAGCTTTTTTGCTTGACTATTTGATTCACTTGCAAGAAGCAAAGCCTCAAACTGCCTATGCATCTGAACCCTTCATATACAACCAAGAACACCAACTATATTACTACTTACAGCTTCTTCTACAACCCAGGGGGTCTTGCTAGCCTAGTCCATCATTTCAAAACATATTGATAAGGGACTTTAGGCATGTGATGAACATTGAAAATTCGCAAGCAGTGGCAGCAAAGAATACCACTCTCACTGTACTTTTTACAGTCACAAATGATATTATGGTCTGAAGGATTAAACCTAACCACAAACCTAAACTTCTTCAAAAGGCAATTCTCATACACAACATATAGATCTTTGAAGCATGCTGCAAAATGCTAACATGTAGCAAGTATATCTCGGGAAATCCATCCTTATTTTCCACACTCTCATCCTGCTCCTTAATCCTCCACTCAGTAACAATGCCACAAAATATATTGTAAAAATCAAAGAAACCACAAGTGGCATTAACTCTCTTTGACACAGAAGCATTTGTCGATTCACTTCTTTGTGACGATAAAATGCCACCAGAGAAAACATCCTTGCAAAAACCTGGACACCATTATTCTTTCAATCGATAAAATCTAACCAACCAAGCATTTTCAACATATTTATACTCTTCAACTAGCCTAACACACAAAACCAGTTAGCACAAAATAATAAGTTACTGAATAGAAAAATGTAACCTTTGTGAGCAGAAGGTATAATCTAGTGAGCAAACACATATAACCTTGGTGGGTAGACACTAGTAATTAGTGAGTAGAAAGCAATAACATGGTGAGCACATTAATAAACAGAAAACATAGAGAGGGCTCACCTCTGCCAACAAAACTTGAACTCTGCTTCTGTATCATATCTCATCAAAACATGGTCAAACTTATCAACAAATCCGCCCAATACCCTAAGATGACCAATATTCTTTTTTTAATTCTCCAAGATGTGCCAAGTGCATAACCTATGCTTTGCCACGTGGAAGACCTTTTCAATAGCATTTGCCATAGAAAATGTTTGGTCCGTTATCATAGTTTTCGGTTACACATTATCCATAGCTTCCAAAAATATTTCAAATAGCCACGTAAAGCTCTCAATCTTCTCATTCATCAAAAACCCACATCCCAGCATAACATTCTTTGCATGATAATTCATACAAACAAAAGGTGTGTATATCATCTTATAACAGTTGGTCCTATATGTCGTGTCAAATACAAGGAGATCACCAAACAACAAGCAATCACATTTTATTTGTGAATCTCTCTAAAAGAAGCTCATCAAACTATCATCCTCGTCCAATTTAAACTTATTAAAAAAACCTTGCTCGTTGACACACCTAGATTCTAAAAGACACATCAAATGATTGGCATCGCCCCCATCTATTCTCCTCTTGACTTCATTTGCAACACTATTGTACGCATCCCTTTCACTAAAACCAAATAATGTTGAGCCCTTAGCCTCGTTTCTTAGAAGCCAATAAGCATGCGAAACTTTCATACCATTTCTTCTTATCTTTTCGAAAAAAGTGCGCATGAGCTTTCTCGAATTTTTTTTTGTGACCTCAATTTATGCACCTCATCTTCCAAATGCAATTCATGATTATGAACCATTTTATGCTTCTTACAAACCTATGGCCTATTAGGTTCAATGTAAAATATAGCCCTAGCTTTACAATTACACATCCGGCTCTGTTTTATAAATGTCTTGTCTTTTTTCCCGGGATACCTTTTAACACCTTGTTTGCTGCAACAAAACTCCCCTGAACGAACCTCTTGTGAACCCTCTTTCTTTCACAACTTGTCACACCTAATGGAAAATCCCTTACGGAAAGCATACTCATTGTATACCTCAAATGCTGCATCTATAGAACTGACCCCTTTACCAATCAGCTTTTATTCATCAGATTCCTTTACTTCAACAACACATTCATCATCATTTACACATTTCTCCTTATCAATCGCAACATAATTAGATACACCACCAACAACATTACCATCATTAGAAGCCATGCATTTGCCCTTTGAACAACCAGTAGGATTACACAAAATCCTAACATCATCATCAACGTCAATAGCCTCAGCAATAGAACGATCTAATATCATCTGCAAAAACAACATGATTTTTGTGGTGAGCTATAATATATAATCGGTGAGCACAATCTTTATTCTAGTAAGCCAAATGCTTGTGCTAGTGAGGAGAAAATGCAACAGAATGTTTATAGTGACCTGTACTGATTAGAGTGAGCTACTGTTTTCCATGATAGGAACAAGATTGAATATAGTGATTACATTTGATGAGTAGAGAATTGACAAATGATTGCTGAATACAAGCTGAATTCTAGTGAGCTAAATGTATTTCTTTAGTGAGCCAATGACTATATTTAGTGAGCACATAAGTCATATTGGTGAGTTGTTATTCCTCATACATACATGACAACAATAAAAATATCATCTGGAAACACAACCATAGCATTTGTGGTGAGCTATAATGCAAAATCGATGGGCACAAAGTTCAATCCTAGTGAGCCAAATGTTTCTTTTAGTGAGAAAAAACTACTCTGTAGTAGAAAGTAACAGATTCTTTATAGTAAGCTAAAAATATACCTTTAGTGAGCCAACGACTATATTTAGTAAGCACGCAACTCATAACGGTAAGCTATCGTTTCTCATATGTCACCAACCAAAATTCACATACAACGAAGTATATTCAAGAATTAAACAAAAAAACATTGCACATTTATATCTTAACCCGAATTAACACAACACACAACTCAAAACACCAACCAAGCATTCTACCAAAATGAAGAACAACAAATCGTAAACACCAACTATATATTCGAACCAACAATTGCATTATATTTGCAGAACATGGAAACATAACAATAAATGCAATCCAGTCAAACAACTCAAAATAAACTCTTCAAAACCCAAAACTAATGCATATAACTTCCGAATCCAAAAACAGAAACAGAGATCTAAAAAACGCTCTCACACCTGATCAAGAATTCGCTTTTGATGAAAATTCAACATCAACAACAACGTTAAGATCAAACCCAGCCTATTGGAGTATGAAAGTGGGTATTGTGTCCCACATTGATAAAATTCGATGAATATGATAGTGGGTGTTATCCCACATTGATGAAATTCAAAGGCTTGAGCATGTATATAAGCTTGTGAGTTACTCTACTTATTGTCAATTGGTTTTGGGATGGAACCCCATTTGAGTTTATATGTATGACTCTTTGTTGAAAGCCCAATTAATATTAAAAATTTGACATGGTATCAGAGCAGGTGCTCGATCTTAATTTGCCATCGTCCCCGTTTGATCAAAAATTGTGTGCACGTGTTGGGCCTTGTTAGTGGCCCACACGTAAGGGGACGTGTTAGAGTATGAAAGTAGGTATTGTGTCCCACGTTGATAAAATTCAATGAATATGATAGTGGGTGCTGTCTCACATTGATGAAATTCAAAGGCTTGAGCATGTATATAAGCTTGTGAGTTACTCCGCCCATTGCCAATATTTGGTTTTGGGATGGAATTTCATTTGAGCTTATATGTATGACTCTTTGTTAAAAGCCCAATTGGATATATAAAAAATTTAACACAGCCATTCAGTTATTGCTAAATGCTAAAGAAATTGAAGCAGCGAGCACAGATTAGTGGGAGAATGGGGAAAATGAAAACCACAAATTTAAAAAACTAAAAAGTATGATTTTTTTAAGGGGAAGTTGCGGGACTAAAAAGGGCTGGTGGTGGGCGGGGATAGACAATTGAGATGTCCATCCGGTTGTACGTAATAAAATGCGGCTAAACTCGATATATTTCATCCTTAGTTTTTGTTGCAGATATATTAGATGTTTAGCTAATTTTATGTAATTATATCCCTAAATGGGTTTTTCATTGCTTTTCACCTTGGTTAATAATGGAAAGTTTATTAAAGTTAATATTTAATAGTATTCTCTGACATGGTAAAATCTTAAAAGTGATAGACGTAAAGTTGTCTATTTTGTAATTTTCAAGTGAGAATCCAAGAAATAGTTAACCGAATAGGCGAATTATAAGACCAAATGCAGCGTTGGGCTTGCGAAGCCCAAATAACGGCCTAGCGCATGAATTTGAGGTTCGAAGGCTCGTAGCGCCTCGCGCTCGCTTGGATGCGCAGTTCACGGGGTTTTTTGGTCTTTTTGTGCATCTAAACAATGCCATTTTGGATGCAATTCAGCCTTTTTTTGGGACCGTTAGAATGATTAAAAAAAGAAAAAGCTGATATGGGATGGCAATTGAATGATTTACTAATTGTAGCAGTTATGGTTTGATTTTTTTTGTTTAAATGATAAACTATTGTATTGTTTTTTTAGTCGAATATTAATCAATATATCTTTTTTTAAATTTATTATCGAATCTTATACTTTTTTATTCAAGCATGTGTGAATTTTTTTCAAATTGAACCTCTGGTATGTTTTTCAAAAATAAGAGTCTTTAATTAGTTATGTGGCAAATTATTATGTGTAAATTATTTTTCACAAAAATAGTAAAGTCAAATAGCAAAGCAAAATATAAAAACTAAACTAAACTAAATGTTTAGGTGTAGGATTCATAGATATTATTCTATTTGGTAAACAAAAGTGATAAGTCTTGCATTAAAAAGAAAGAGACTTGTAAGCTAAAAAGCTAGTTTAAAAGTTGACGTGGAGGAGTTATGCCCTACTGGTGAACCAGAAAGTATGCTCACCATCGCACATGCTAAAGAACTGTGTGCTTGACCCCACCTTTTTGTGCACCAAAAAGAAAACCACCGCTTTTTTGTCTTTTTAAATTTTGTTACCCTTTCTAATCTGCCCAGTGTACACTCTCCATGATCTCACCTTTTTCCCTTGAGCTATTCCCTTGAGCTGCTCCTTCATTTGCCTGACAACTCTCTCTTTATTCTATGAATGAAAGTGTTCCGGTACTGCATTTTTTTTTTTCTTTTTCACTTTTCCATTCGTGGTGACTCTGCCAATGGTTAAGCAATTAATAGGACTATGTAAGCTAAATGGAATATCCTTCAATTTTGTTTAGTTTATCAATATTAATTAGTATCTGAATAACATATTTTGAAAAATTATCATTTTGCATATATATATATATATATATATATATATATATATATATATATATATATATATATATATAGGAGGTGAAGATTAGTATCTTTCATTGTTTGAGGCAAAGGGTTTATTTGTGTTAGGGCCTGTAGCAAAAAGCAGTAATGAGTAGTAAGGTTTAGTTTTAAGTAATAAGGAATTGTAGCAAACTACATAAATATCGTGAGGCTTTGCATAAAGGAGCAGTGAAATTTAACTATAAGCATTAAGTGCTTCAGTCAATCCTCCTGAGTATTAAATGAATAGATCTTGTCATATTTTTGAAGAGAATTTTATTTCATTTTATTAGAACATAGCATTATCAAAATATACTCCGTTCAAATTTCTATGGAAAAATATATTATTCTCCGTATGTTGTGGCGTTTGTATGCGGTATTCAACAGATACAACTGAAGTTTTCACATTATTATTGATTCCTATCAAACTTACTTTCATTTTGGAGGTGATTGAAACTATATATGATCATACTCACTTTATTTATATCATATCTGATTAAAATAATTTGCTGGAGGGAATCCCGTTCGCTGGACGGGCAATTTAAGCTAGTCATCACACCACGACCCTGATATGGGCTCTATGCAAAGGCCGGCACAAGTTCTGAATCCTTTTCTAATCATTACACACTTTTGGCTTTGGCCTTGGTTTCATCAAAAAAAAAAAAAAAAAAAAAAGAGCGCTCTGCCCTAGGACTAGGAGGTTGGTCAACCTAAGGGGCAAAGTAATTCTTCTCTGCTTAGCAGCTTTTCCTAATCATTGTGCATTTTTAGCTTTGGCCCGGACTCCTAGAATTGGAGGACCATTTTAACCATTGCATGGGTTTCCATATATTATCCACGTTGAAATCCTTCTTTAGGGCCTTTTGTTTGGGTTGAGACTCTTTCTTATCCTTTCCAATTTTTTTCTATTTCTTTTCCTTCTTTTTAAAAAAATTCAAATCCTTACAAACCTTTTTCTATATTTTTCAATTCTTTTCATTTTTTCACATTTTTTTCCATTCATCTTTCACCTATTGAAAAATTTCTTCTGCCTATTCTTAACCATTTCCAACTCATCACATTCTTTACCAATCCACCCTCAAAATTTTCATTTCTTTCCAATCCTTCCTAGCTATTACAAATTCTCTTTTTGTAACTCTTATATACAAAAGAAAGAAATAGGTTAAAGAGCAACAAAAAACGAGGAGAGATTACCAATTGTTGACTCAATTCGGTTAGTTAAATAACCCTAGAGGGGTGAATAGGGTGATGATCAAAGTCATAAAATAATCGAAATATAAATGCGAAAAAGTAAATGTGGATAAGACACGAGTATTTTTTAACGAGGTTAGCCTCAACCAGACTTAGTCCCTATCTAAAGTTCGTTAACTGTAAGATTAACCCAATTTTATTATGAGGGATTATATAACTCTAGAGTACACCTACTGTAAGTTCCAAATCACAAGTTGATATTTCAACAAGTCCTTGATAGAGTTGGCCTTTCAACTCTAACTATTCCACTCAATTACAACTGGAGCAATACAAATTAATAAATTAATTGAACAAGAAAATGATATTTACAAGTGTGACTCTTAGTTATCGTTTGTTGCTTGTGTTCTATTTTTCCTTGTATGTCAGTCTTCAAGTTGCTACAATATTTATAGCCAAAGATAATAATTAAAGCCGTTAGTAAGTAGTTGTTGCCACCAAATCAGGAAGTTGTATTTTCAGCTGATTAAGGCCTTAAAAAGCATTTCAGGCCCTCGAGAATTTTGCAGCTGAACAAATTTTGCCAATGCTCTCAGCAACGATTAAATTCCTATTTTGGAGGTTATTAGTGGATTTTTAATAATAAATTGCAACTACTTTCCATAAATCAAGCAAGCATCAAGCGGTAATAATGTGGCATATATTATCTTGTTTAGCAAATATAAACAGCAAATTAAAATCCTGTTACGCATATATCCACAATAATGTGGCATATATTATCTCATAATCTCATAATCAAATTTGAATCACAAAATGCAATATCATCAAGATCACATATTCAAATTTGAATAATAAACTATCCCAAAGATATTATGATACCTTATAGAAAATCATTTAAGTAATACTAGCATGCTAATATTCAGTTGGAATTATAATATATTTAAACAATAGAATTACTAAGGTAATCCAAATATAAAAGGATGAATATACCAATGGACCAATCTTTTTTTATCTTTCATCAAAAACATATTAATAAAACACATTGTAAGTTTAAGGAAGCTAACAATCTCCCCCTTTTTGATGAAAGACAAAATCCAATAAAAATAACATATCATTACAATTTTAAATGACAACCCATGAAAGTTTACCAAATACTTCTCTCCCTTTTTGTATTTCATCGAAAAAGGTAACGTAAAAAGTAGAAAGCAAAATCAAAGCATGTAAAAATTATGGCAAACACATATAGCTTCCCCTTAACAAATCAATGATATATAAAGATGCTCCCCTATTTCAGATGATGGTGCTTATATTATGACACTTCATTTTGCACATTGTGCATGGTCACTTTTTATGTCCAGATGTGTGTTTGGCAGTATATCTCTTTGTTTCTTGTTTTTACAATGCATTCTTGGCTTTGCTACTTGCTTACCAAATCAATAACCCTCTAATCCCTTAAGCGGTAAGCAAGCTCGTCGCTCATTCATAAATTAGTAATCCAAAGACTCTCTAGCTCTTTGGGGCTAAAAAGTGTAGCCGTTGGTGCCATGCTGGAAGGTTCTCGTGGTTCCCCAACTCTCTTGGAGTTTCATGGGATGGTAATGAGGCATATTCATGCCACTCCCACCCTTAGCCCTTAGGAGCTAAAGCTATGGTGCGTGGGGCTAGGTCAGTTTTATGCTAACTTGTCTCCATCTCCTTTTTCGAGCATGCTGACCAAACTGCCACGCTTGGTCTGCTTCCCTCTCTAAAGAGGGATGAGGGCTTAGTTACATGGCCGATCATCTTACCATTCCCTTAGCCTTTCGTGACATTCCTGGAAAGTTGAGATGACACATATCAACACTAGACATGCTCACTGGTGTAGCAAACCATTCGCACTAGTGTAGATGATACCCTTAGCCCTTAGGGCCTCAAGTTGAAGGTCATATTGGCCTTTTCTTCCCTTTGTCTTTTTTGACATATGTAGGAAATTTGGAATGACACATTATCTCAACACTGAGCCTGTTCACCAATTTAGCTAAGCCTTCCATTGGCGTGCGATTTTAACCAAGCCATACTACTCGGTCAGCCATTTTCTTAAGTATATAGGGCGAGTTCAGTTGTAAGGCTGATCATCGTATCATTCCCTAGTGCCTCTCTTGGATATCGCGGGAATGTTAGAATCTATCCCAACTCCGAATATTAGCCGGACTAGCAGACCCTTGTATTAGCATGTTCTGAGCATTAATTGGATTTTGGTTTTAAGGTTTTATTTCTTTTTGATTTCAGAGCTTTCACTTGCTCTACTTTGCTGGAATTTAACATAGTTAAATTTACCAGTTATGGTAAACTCTTTCTATCCCTCTTGTTCCCAAAACTTGACAACAAACAAATAAGAAATGGATGCAAGGAAACTAATATTGATTAAATTCCATACATAATAAAATCGGGGGCCAATTGAACATACGACCAATTCATTACATAGAAACAACCTTTTAAACTCATACACTAGCTAAACCACCATTTTTCTACATCATATTTAGTATTTTCTTAAGTCATACGAGTGTTAAGTCCTTCGCATGTCACCTCCTTTGAGTGTTACGAGTCTGAATGTTCAAGGCCACACCTCTTTAACGATCATGTATGGAACTTCCTAGTTAGGAGTGATCTATCCTTGGTTGCCCCTTTTCTAATAGCTTTCTTCTTCCTTAGGATAGATCCCCTTTCTTTACGGCGCACTCTTTGACTATGCGGTTATAAAATTAAGCCACCTTGATTTTGGCTCTCTCTCCCTGAAGGTATGCATCACCTCACACCATAGGTAATAAGTTGGTTAGCCAATGAGTATGGATGGCCAGGTCTACCAAAAGCATGGATGCATAGATAGGTAAAAATGAAGCCTTACTAGTACCACTTTTCTAGGTTGTCTGAAAGGACCAAAGTATGACTGGGAGCTCGTCTGCCCACATCCCTTAACATTGTCCAACTTCCTCTTGAGTCCATTTAGGATCTACTTGCTGGTAGATTTGGCTTGTCCATCTATCTGGGGTCTAGCAACAACTGTAAATCTTGTTTTGAATGTCACAATTAACACAGTAGTCTCGCATCTGGTCGGTGTCAAACTAATAGGCATTATCGAAGACCCCTGCCCTTAGGAACCCGAATCTTATGATAATGTTTTTTTTCAGTAAGAACTTCTAGACTTTCCTTTTGGTGGTAGGTGTCATAGCTGCGGCTTCTGCAAACTTAATGAAGTAATTCACAACCATAAAGAGGAATTGACGCTACTCTGTTGCCTTTGGAAAAGAACCTTGTATGTCCATTCCTCACTTTCCAAAGGGCAATGGGGAGTGCATTGTTCTGAGGGGGAGGATGGATGTTGTACGTGGGTGAATCTTTAGCACTTCTTACATTTCTCCACTATTTTTATTGCATCTGATTAGATTGTTCCTAATAACACCCAATCTTAAGTGCCTTTATGTCCATAATTCAGCCTTAGATGTGTGATTTGCATACCCCTTCATGCATTTCCTCAAGGATTCTTTATCCTTCTTCTACATCAATACATATCAAAAGAGGAAAAAAGAACACTCTCTTATAAAGGAGCCTTTTCGATAACAAGAACCATTCACATCTCTTCTTGTTACAATAAGCTTCTTTTTGGGTCCTAAAGTTACATCTTCAAATTCTTCACCCAATCAATCCATGTTTCACTCCAGTCAATCCATGTCAACTCCTTCGCATCAATCATATGCTTACGTAAGATATCCTAATGGATGTTCTTTAGGTAGCCATTTATCGGGGGGGTGGGGAGCTAGCAATCTTCAACAAGGTGTTAGCCTGTTGATCTTTTGAGCAAGGTAAGTGCTCAATATAAGACTTGTTGAACATGGCAGACTTTTCTTTCACCTTCGCTAAGTGGGTAACCATAGGCACATTGTGAGCCTTGTATTGCTTATTTACTTGACTTATCGTAAGTTGGGACTCATAGAAAGCTTTGAGGTGTCATGCTCCTAGCACATTGGAAATCTCCATTCTGGCCAATAAGTTTTGGTACTCAGTTTCATTTTTGAATACTTTAAACATGAACCTCAGTGCATGCTCAAAGGTGGGCCCAGGATACTAGAATCAAACCTGCTCTGCTTCCTTCATTAGTCACCAATCCATCAACATACAACATCCACGATTTGTTGTCTTCTCCCTTTGGTTCTTCTAGAACTGAATATTCACAATGA
This sequence comes from Carnegiea gigantea, assembly GCA_029747015.1. Lineage (NCBI taxonomy): Eukaryota > Viridiplantae > Streptophyta > Magnoliopsida > Caryophyllales > Cactaceae > Carnegiea > Carnegiea gigantea. The sequence continues at coordinate 90,138 of JAKOGI010000127.1, read as the reverse complement.
AATTGGCTAGAGCTTGAGCTTTGATTGTTCTTATGTGGTCATAGCTAATTCCACAGGGGGCTAACCCAATGACCCATTTCAACCTCCTTCTAGAGCTTTCATACCACTCAAAGGTGTTTTGTAGGGGTTGGTCAGCAAGCACAGTAATGTGTTGATCCTTAAAGTAAGGGTGCAACTGTCGACTTGCAATCAACAAAATATACAGACACTTCTCAATAAGTGGTATCGTTGCTTAGGTCCTGCTAAGATGTGGTTCAGATAATATAGAGAAGTTGTTGTCCATCTCGTTCAGCTAATAAAGTTGGACTTATGGCATGTCCAAAGGATGTGGCTCAAATAATATAGAGGAGTTGTTGTCCATCTCGTTCAGCTAATAAAGTTGGACTTATGGCATGTTCAAAGGCAACTAGGCATACTAAGAGTTGTTCTCCCATGCCTGGACTTATCGTTTGAAGGAGTCTTTCCAAGTATTCACTGAGGCTTTGAAAAGCTTCTGGGACTTCCTTATCCCAGCCTTACTATGCTTTTTTCTTTAGCACTTTGAAGAAAGTAAGGCACTTACGTGCTAACTTTGGCATGATCCTTCCTAGTGTAGTTATGTAGCCGGTGAAGTTTTGCACTTCTTTTATTGTTGCTGGTGATTTTATGTCTAGCATGACGTTGAGCTTGTCAAGGTTTCACTCAATTCCTCTTTGATTGATAATGTAACATAAGAATTGTCCATATTTGACTCCGAAAGTGTATTTTTTTTTTTGGGGGGATTAGACTTGATGCCATAGTACCCAACTACCTTGAAGGTTTCATCTAAGTCTGTTGCATGATTGGTTTCCTTCACAGTCTTTGGGATCATGTCATCCACATAAACTTCCATTGTTTTCTTAATGTTTGTCATAAAGACTTTGTTGGCAAGCTATTGGTAGGTAATGCCAGCATTTCTTAGGCCGAATGGCATTATATTGTCACAAAAGAAGCTGATGTCCATAATGAAAGTTGTTTGCTCTTGATCCCCACTGGACAATAACATTTGGTAATAACCTGAAAATGGATCTATGAAACTAAGGAGCTCTTTGCCGGTTGTGGAGTCAACTACTTATCTGCCTTTGGGAGTGAGTAACTATCTTTAAGACATGCCTTGTTCAAGTCTGTGAAGTTGATACACATTATCAATGTTCTATTTGGTTTCTTGATCCAGAAAACATCTGACACCCATATGGGGTATTGACATTCCCTTAAGAACCTTGCTTCTAAGAGCTTTTGAACTTCAGTTACTATGGCCATACTTCTTTCTACCACTAAGTGCATTCATTTTGAACTATCAATTTCTGGCATTTTTGAAGGTTTGAACACGAACACATATTTTGAGGGGTCTAGTAGGATAAGAACCACTTCATTAATCAGTTACAGGCTAGCTCTTTCATTCTCTTAGGCTAAATGAAAAGCAATACCATCACATATGTGGTTACCCACTTCCTGACCTTGTTTAGTCAGGAGATTTCTTCTAAGGGGGACTCTTGTTTATTCCCCAAGGATTTTAAGCTTATGTGCTAGCATCTATCATCATTTTTTGGCCTTCATAGAGCTCCCCTATTTTGCCATTGTCTAACTCAAACTGCATTAGATGGAGATAGGGTGGCACCACAGTTTTTATGGTGCTAAGGGTTGGACATCTGCGAATGACATTGTATGCTATTAGGATATCCACAACTGAGAAGTTTGCTTTAATTATTCAAGAACTCCCTTTCCCCCTCTGGACGGGCAAATGTTTGGTTCCTAATGGATAACTGCTGTCGTCCAAACCCTACAATGGCCATGGTTTCGAACTCTTTTATCATTTTACAACCTCTTGTGACAGGCAAGAGTGATGACATTCACAAACTTCTCATATCCACATGGATTGTATTACAAAGGCATCATCGTGGGGATTTACAAGGAATGCATATCCCCCCTGCCAAACATCATTTGTTAATCCTATGAGTGGCTTCAATTCCTTAGAACCCATGACTTGCTAAGCTTGCAAATTTGGGCTTCCCTATACCCTACCTTCAACTCCTTATTTTTATTCCTTTCATTGTGATTGTTGTCACTTATGTAACTTGATGAGTGTCAGCATCTTTCTTTTCCTCAAGGTCTCAATAAACTTGGTCATCTTCCCTATCTTGCTTCAAGAAGCAGTTAAGTTGCCTTGATCGATCTGCTTGTGTAGAGCCTTTTAAAGTTCGTAACACTCAGAAGTAGCAAGCCCATGGTCCTCATAATACTGACAATACATTTTGGAGGCTTTGGTCTTCTCCGCGTAGGGTTCCCTTTGATCTCCAGTAGGATGTTCCTTGACCTACTATAGAAGCATTCATATTTCTCCTCCTCTTCCAGACGTTTGTCTGACCGGTGAATATCCTTGTCCTCTACCACTTTCAATCGTCATACTGAGTATTCCAGTACATCTCTATGGCTTGTATGAAGTCTTAGCCTTTCTATAGAGCCCCAGCTACTGTTATTATCTTACTCTTTGAAAGGGAGAACTTGAAATTTCCTTTGAGAAATTTGTTGAGGAAAGTGATATAGGCAACTTCATCCTGTAGATCAGGAATTAAGATGACTTCTCGATCAAAACTCAACACATAATCCTTCAAATGCCATTTGCTTTTGTTGTATCTTGGCAAGATGGATACTAAATTCTCTTTTCCCTTTTACTTGAAATGAAGTGGGCATTAAACAATCTAGTGAATTGGAGGAATGAGGTAATACTTCTATTAGGGAGGCTATTGAGCCACTTTTGAGATATTCCTTTCAAAGTAGCGTGGAAGTATCTACCACGAGTTGCATCATCTACACCTGGGGTATACATCTACATCTTATAGAAGTCTAGATGTGGTTTAGGTTAATATGCCATCAAACGGGTCGGTAGTCGGCATTTTGATCTTCTTGGGTATGGTGCCTCTATGCCATCAAACGGAGTTTAGAATGAAGGTAAAGAACATCTTTCCAACAAGCCCCTAATCCTTAGCATATGTTGCTGAGGGCATTCTATCTCTAGCAATGAGGGAGTGTTATGGTGCTTCAAAAATGTCCCTTGCTTTTTTCCCTTCTCGGCCTATGCCAATTGGAGAGAAGGTAAGTACTGTAAGGTGGTTGAGTCTTTGTTCTTGTCTTTCCTATGAACCTATCTGGTGATGGGGCTTTTTCACAAAAGCAACCTTGCGTGGAGTAAGGAGCCCCATAGGACTCTTCTTGTTCTTTATACCATCCAACCCTCATGCTCTTAGATGTATAGTAGGTTGTGATTGACCAGGAGTGAGTAACGCTACTATGAGTGTTCCTTAGAACTTGCTTGACCTTTATTATTCTTCAAGAGTCCCAATCGACAAGGCACTTGCTCCCGTCGAGAGGTGTTGGTTCCAGTTCTTCTGATCGGGAGAGATGTAACTCAGGGGAAGCCATAATCACATCCTTGGATGGGTGCTGGCTTGATCCTAAAAGTCTTCATTTTCTTGCATATCCCTTGATCACCACCTGTTGTACTTGTTTAAGTGCCTCCCTCAACTATTTTGTGGTGATGAACCACTTGATGGAGGGTGATCCACTAAATTCACTCCCATGGCTAATTTTCATTTGATTTTTGTCGACTCTTATCTCCTTACTTCAAAGACTTAGATGGAGTGTCAACCATTTTTTTTGCTATGCTTCGCCAGAGATAGTGCTAATGTATTTTTGGAGAAACTTAGATAAGTAAAAGAAGGAAGGTTGAACTTACAGATGGATGATGGGTTTTCTTGCTATCGATAACGTACATGAAATGTTGACATGCGTTTTATTCTAGGAAGGCCTGTCTACTGCTCAGATCAGTCTAGGAAGGAGAAAGCATAAAGTGATAAAATATAGATATAGAGAATTTACAGATTTTTAGAGAGTCTTATAAGTGTCATACCGTGGATACTGTTAAAGAGTTCCCATAATGATGATTTGTAGGGATATTTATGGCTTAGGGATTGGTGGCCAAGGGTGAAATGGTAACTCATTCTGTGGGTGAAATGATCATTATGCCTCTATCTCTTTTTGCCCCCTATCAAGTCAAGCCTTGGCCTTTATTGACTTGGACTTTGACATATGTCAGCGCTTGCTATTGGTGGGAACCCCAAATAACCTAATCAATTACCTTAATGAATGTAACCACCCTATCTTCTTACCTTAAGAATACATAAGATTTCATGTGATAAAACCCATTTGACTAACATTCATTATATATGAAAATTTCAATTTAGTATAATCCGGTGATAAATAACATTTGATTTCTATCAGTACATGGTGTACTATTCTTTATCAAATTTTACATGACAAGTTTCTACGTAAAAATTATTTGAAAAGGTACATGAAAACTATGGCCATTAAAGTTGTATGAGAAATTATATGAAAAAACAATTGCATGTTAAGTTATACACATACATGTAGAGGAATTTTTTCAAGGAAAGTTATGTGCCTGAATTTACAGTTAGCAATGCCAAGAATCAAATGTCCAGTGTATCTAAGATATAATGGCTATGGGTCAATCATGTATGAATGTGGCAACTCAAGGCATACCCACCTAATTTTGGTAAGGTTTACCCTTTTAACCATACCAAGGTCAAAGGTCACTCATAAAAATTATTCAGAAATTTGACAAAGGATTGAAGGATAATCAAAGCTAAATTTTGCATGGCTAGCCATGACAACTTACTTAGCTCCACTGTTTTGGGCCGCTTACGTATTGAAAAAAGCCTAAGGATTGATTTTGGGCCTTAATCAAAAGCCTGACATAAAAGCTTGAAGTTTAAGTCATAGTCTTAGATGTGACAATATGGGTTGGGCACTTAGCCTTTGACTTAGTTACTAGATGTTTTACTCCATTAAGGACTAAAAGATTACATTACCACATGAAAGTTGACATTTGCGTATAAGGTGCTGGAAACCCAAGGCAGGCTGGTTTTGCAAGCTAAGCCAATTAATCAAAGGGCAAAAAGGAAAGTAAACTCAATCAAGTTGCATGCAAAACCAAAACCCACAAGAAAATAAGGAGGCGTGAGGTAAGGAGACCTCATGTCAACACCAAGCAAGGTTAATGAGACCTCAAACTAGCCAAGAGAGTAGGCCTAACAAGTGAAATGTTTATAAAACAACAATCTCCACTCTCATCTCCCACCTCGTCCTCCACATTTAACGACCCCATTCCCCTTTATAACTTTCCTCCATCTTGAGAATGGGTGTAAAAGAAGGAAAACTGAGGTATATCTTAGTTGGAAAAGGAGAAAAGAATCAAACAATAGGAAAAAGACAAGGCTAGGGCATTATTAGTGTTGGCTCGGTTTGGCTAGTTAGAACATCCTAAAAGGCGGTGAATAAGGGTGATGATCAAAGTCGCAAGACAATCGAAATAAAGAGTGGAAAGATAAGTGTGGACAAAACACGATAATTTTTTAACGACATTGGCCTCAAACAGGGTTAGTCCCCGCCTAGAGTTCCTACCTCTAGGATTAACCCGAATTTTTATTAGGAGGGATGATTATACAACTCTAGAGTATACCTACTATAAGTTCCAAATCACAAATTGAACCCTTCAACTAGGCTTGGTAGAGTTGACCCTTTAACTCTATAATCCCACCCAAGGGTCAACTCTATAATCCCACCCAATTTACAACTTGAACAATACAATGAAATGTAATAGAGGCAATTGTAAGCTCAAAGTATGCAAAGAGTCGCTTTAGTAAGTGTATGCCAATAAAATGCTTGCTCTTCTTTTTGTTGTCCTCTTCAGCTACCCAACTCTTCCCATTTTATAGATGAGAGGTGTAGAGAGAAGTGAAGATAAATTTGGCATGTGAGCATTACTCATCTTGTGGTAGTCCAATTTTCATGCCTAATTTCAAGGCATTGAACTTTCCATTCCAAGCCCTTGAAATTCTCTGATTTTGTTCAAGTAAATGCAATGGCTACTTGTCCTTGATTTGGGGCTCGATATCTTGCTGAGAATCAATTGGAACCATCCAAAAAATTGCAGCGTAATCTTCAAGATATTTCCATGATAATTTATTCCGTTAATAGCACATCTTTGATAAGATAGAATAGCTACCACAATCTTCTATATTTAGCAAATCACAACCAATTTGTTATTAACTTATGATTGTCGATTCTATTTGAAAAATATGACTTTCATTCAAGTTTTAAGAGAGGATTTTAAGGGAGTCAACAATTAGTTTGGAAGGATAAGAAACTAAACTAAGATATAAACCCTAGTGAAAAGTGCATGCATGCGTGTAGTTGAGCCTAATTGGAAGATCCTCAGAGCTATGATTCTCCTTTTATTTGTTAAGCATTGAGAAGATACTTCGTCATCTCGTCTTTCTTTTTTTTGATGTTTTAAGCGGACACAGCTCACAAGTTTATAGGGGAAAAAGGGTAAAAGGTTAGGTCAAAGAATAGTAAGACAATTATGATTTCTAAGGATTTTAAAAATCATGCATAGACTGTAGGATCCATGCATATGTTTACTCTTGGATCCCTCATGCACTACAAGAGAAGACAGTAATTACAACCAATTAATTCAACGATACGCTAATCTCGTTGTAAAAATAAACCTATTAACAACGAGACGGATAACCGGTTGTAAAAGGCAGTAGCTTCAACCATGAGTTCAATTTCTCATTGCGTTTGGCCCTAAACTCGTTGTAAACGTACAATTTTCTGGGGAAAAAAACGCGGAGCAATTCTCTGGTAATGTTTTCGCAACTCCCTAAAAACGGCGCCGTTTTGGTCTTGGTTTTTTAAAACCTAGCTTGAGTACTATTGAACCAGAAGCTTCTTTCTCCACAGAGCTCTTCGTTCCCTGTCCTCCCTTCTCTCATGGCTAAACGCATGGTCTGACCTTCGAAACTTGTTTGTGTGCGATTTTGAAGAGCCTTTCGAGTTTCTCTTATGATTTTTCCTCTCTTCTCATAGTCTGGGCTTCTACCTTCACAAGGATTACGGTGCTCTACGGTTGAAGTCGTTTGTGTGTGATTTTGAAGAGGCATTCGACCTCAACGACATCTTGTTTTAGGCGTGTAATTGAGTCGTCCTTCAAATTAGCACTAGTATGGCTTTGTTTGGTGCAAATTTTAGTTTTTTTAGTCGGATATTTTGGTTCTGGCTTCTCCAAAATGCTATCTGCCCTGAAAATTTTGGAATTTGAGAGTGAAAAGTTTGGTTGTGAATCTTATCTTACTTTGTGGTTCCTGCTGACAGAAGTTTCAATCTGAGTATGAGAGCTCATCAATCTCTTTTTCTTTCCTATTTTCTTTATTGCTTGCAAATTGTTGTGAACTTAATTAGATTTTCTAGCAAAGGAGAGTTCTGTCCTGGAATTTGGTGGAAAGCGAGACATACTTTGGGATGCAATTAGCCATAAATTTGGTTTCACACCTTGTCAATTTCAACGTTGCTTAGTTTAGAAAGGGAGGTTTTTCTTTTAGCTAAATAAGCAATTGCTCGTACAGGTTCAACTCCTCTGGGTGTTGTAATCTGACACAAATATAATGAATTAGGTGTTGTAATCTGACACAACTCCTCTAGGTTCAGAAAGGTTTAACTCCTCTAGGTGTTGTAATCTTGAGCGTAAGCAGGTATAGCAGCTGCTCCAGCTATTGGCAACTCATGTTTCAAGGAGTTATCATACGAGTCCTCAGCTTAGAATGAATTTATGTTTCAAGGTGCTATGGGCAACTCATGTTTCAAGCAGTGTAAACTTAAGTGTAATTAGGGTTTGTTTTTTCTTTTTTCCTTCTTTGTGAAAATTGCCTGACATCATCCAATTTATGTGTTCAATGTTTTTCTACAAATGAATTTATGTTATGCAAAGCCTTGATGTTTGCCTCTTTTTTTAAAAATTTGTTATACATGTTATTCTTCTCTTCTTTACAATGAATTGACTGTTGATGGGGCTTGGATTTCCTTTGCACTTTTGTTCATGGATTCAATCGTGTGGAGCTGAGATTGGAGTTTGTGTTCTGACTTACTTACTCCCATTTTCAAAGAGAATTGTGGATCAGCTTGTTGCAGAAGAACAATCTTGTGATTATTGGAAGAACATTGTGTTTGTCTTGCAAGGTTCCTGTAGAATCTCCAGCTAATGTGTGCATTGCTATTGTTCTTTTCTACAATTTCTCATATATATATTATTAGATTTGGAGAACAGATTGTTCAAGTCAGGTGATGAGGTGCTTGGAATATGTAGATTAGGTTGTCACCTTCGGTCATGTGACAAGGTCATATACAATTATTGTTATAATGTAAATGTACATGTAACATGTTTGGTGGTATTGTACAAGTACAATATTACAACACTATTTGTAGAGGGAGCAGCAAGCATAGAAGAGATAGATATTATTTAGACGTTACCAACACATCCCTAGTTTCACACCTCTAGGTATTGTACTGAAGAGATGTGAGTTAATAAGCAATTGCTTCCTAACTATTTAGGATGCTTCATTGCTCATAGAGGTGTTTTTATTTTTGGGGGGATATTTTTTTGGGGTTTATGAATGAAAAGGTTGATTTGCTGTCTACTTTTCTTTTGATTCAATAGTAATTATCTCAGAAAAGGCTAAAATGACATGGCATTCCATTGCCTCTCACGAGGCTTTTTGCCTGTGCTTTTGTATCTTGGTTGGAATGTCATACACTTTAGGGTATTCATTAGAGATTTGTGTAATAATTCTTTATCACACTCTTTTTTTCTCTCTCCCCCTTGTTCCTAATCTCTGCCCTTGCTGCTGCTACTGTTTCTGCTTTCTCTCTCCTCGTTTGTCCCCCCTTTTCTTGTTTTTCCCCTTGGTGTTGCCACTGTTGATGCCATGCTGTCTCCCTCTCTCCCTATTGTTCTGCCCCTGTTGCTGCCACTGTTTCCTCCCTTGCTGCTTCTTTTTTTGTTTCTTCCTATGCATATTTCTACTCTTAATCTTTTGCTGCTGCTACCACATAACTTTTGTGGTTGATTGTAATGTTTATGATAATTGGATTTGGGGTTTGTGGTTTGTTGGAATTTTTGTCAGTAATAGATTCAGAGTTATGGTCTATTGGAATTTTGTGGCTTGTTGATGGTCGTGGAATTGTTATGGTGATTGGGATAATTGATGCGATCATTGGGTTTGATACATATTTCGTGTGTAGCATGTTCATCCGTTTGGAATTGTTGGTGGTGGTTGGAAATGTAACATTCATTATGGATGTTTCTGGGATTTGTGGAGTGCCGACAAGAATACATCCACTAGTTGGGTTGAGGGACTTGATTTTTGTTTTGTCCTCTGTTGGTTTTGGTCCTACTAAGTGTCCATCATGTCATTTTTGTGCTATTCTTTCCAAGTATATGTTGTGAGAATTTTTCTAGAAATTTCAATTTTGGCTTTTTGTTGGTTTTGGTCTACTAAATAATCAAATTTTTTTTTTTTTGGGTCAGTGCCCACTGCCCAGCATTCGTGTGTACTTTACAAGGATGGGATGCTGGGAGTTGTTGTTGCTGGGAGTTGTTGGTACAATCAATTTTTTTTTTTGGGGTCAGCGCCCACTGCATTTGTATCTCTGACGGCCAGCGATGAAGACAGTAAGAAGGCTGCGGCAGCCGCTGTTGCTGCTAAGCTTGCTGCCTCCACATCTTCAGCTCAGATGCTTACCTCTGTGCTCTCTTCCCTTGTTGCGTAAGAGGCTGCCTACATAAATGATAACTGGAAAAAGCTTGCTGCCTCCATTGATGCCTTCTAATCCATCATCTAATCCATTTGCTCAATCTGTTGGTATGATGATGAATATGTCACTATTATGGGGAAAAGGGAATACTAAAAGATGTTTATGCAATGTGACAGTACATTATTAGGTTCTGTGGAACTGGCTCCATTGTAGCATTTATGCCCTTGCTTTGTGACTATACTGTCAAGCAATAATAGTTAGTGGATGCTGTGTAGCAAAAGGCTGTTGCATCTATAGTTCACCTTGCAGATTTCTTGGTTCAGTTGCCCTGGTTTGGATTTTGTTTCATTCAAATGTTGAGCCCTAGGTTTGATTTCTCAAGTTTATACCACAAGTGAGAATGCCTATTTTGAGTAGTTGGGCTATTTTATGCCTTCGAAGTCTTGAAAATGCCTTTAGAATGCCCATTTTATGCCTTTGGAATATTTGGGTCAGAGGGTTAGTTTTCTTTTCTACTTGTTTCTTTGGACTTCTATATGTGTGGCTTAGCGCATTAAATATGGATTCACGATATGATCACATTAACAGTTAACAACATTTTTCGTTGTACTTTAATTGGCAGGTGTATATGAATATTTTCAGGGTGCATATAAATTTTTGGAAATGGAGATGGACATTTTTTGGTATCCAGTTTGAAGATGGACATATTTTGGCATTCAACATGAAGATAGATAGCATTTTATCGCACAAGATTTACATGTTTCATGTTGTAGACTATTATCAAGTAGCTAATACAAATATGTTTGTACTCCAAACAGTAAGTAAATTTGTAGTGTATTACACCTATATTTTGGGCAGCTCTCTTTGCAAATATGACTATACCTATATGCTCATGCGTGAATACAGGGGTGGTGTTTGCCCTTACTTTGAGTTCATTTTGTTGTTGATCCAAAAATTTATGTGAAGAAATATTGCGATAAGTATCTGGTCGTAGTTGAAGAAGTGTTTACTTGACTAAACGAGAGATGTTTTTATCTTGTGATTGATCAGAACGACTACCAAGAGAAGCATAACTCGTCGTAAATGTTTTAATAATGGCGATGAGATTCATAGCTTGTTGTAATGTACCGGACAACCACGTGATGTGTAGGCTCGTTGTAAAAGATGGTTACAAACTACCATGAGGCAAGAATCTCATCGTAAATATTTTAATAATGGCGACAAAATTCATAGCTTGTTGTAATGTACCAGACAACCACGTGATTTGTAGGCTCGTTGTAAAAGATGGTCACAAACTACCACGAGACAATAATCTCGTCGTAAATACATAGCAAATTACAACGAGATAAAAATCTCGTTGTAAATGAAAAGTCATGCGACGAGCCTTTCAACCTGGCCGTAGTTAACGCCCAAGCATTTACGACTAGCTCTTTTGCAACGAGCCACGACCGTACGGAAAACTCGTTGTAAAAGACAATTGCAACGAGTTTATTGACCATCAACAACGAGAATCCCTGTTATAAAAGATAATGTTCCTTGTAGTGATGGTATAGGCTCTAAACTAAAGATGTTGTATATACAAACATTTCTAGTAATTGTTAGATAAAAGCACCGGTCCATTGAGAACGCCTTAATATGTTAAAAAGTTGAAATGACGGGGATCTAAGATTAAAAATACTAAATATATGTTTATGTACACAAATCTAGCACCCAATTTGAAGAAAACAAATCAAGATGCTATCGTTAGTGCCCATCACATGCAAAGAAACTAATTGTTTTAATATGTTTACTAAAGTTTTTTAGTCAAAGACTCAATTGCTATATGGATTATATGTATAAGTACAAGGACCGAAAATGGATTATTTTCAATGCTTAGTGGCTAGCCATGATTTAGTCTAATACTATGTTTATAAGGTGTACCTCCTATACATCGTGTATGCTATGTGTTTGAGTTCAATATGTGTATATGTGCATGCTATTGTTTGGGTCTAATTAGCTAACCAAAATTGGGAATTTCGGTTTGATAACGTGAAATGTCAATGGTTCAAGTATGTTTTATTTGTCGGCTCAAAAATCTTGTTATTGCTTAGTTTTTGCATGCATTAGGGTAACATACAAACTCATGCTAATTTTGTCGTCATTTCCTTCATATTTCCCATGATTTACAGGAAATCAAGAAAAGAGGACATGAAAAGAAGTTCAACAATGCATCTCCCATTTGATTACTATGCTTACAAAGCTCTAATGAGATGGATCAAGTTGGCTCTCAAACGGAAATTGGCGAGGCATAGAGATGCAATAAAATTTTTCCATTTCCAATTTATGAGCATAATGTGTAATTTGAGATTTTGATCAAACTATCAGTTAAGTTGAATGAATAAAGGAGTAGTATGTTATATGTCTTACTCACTTTTCCTTGAACAAGAAAAAAAAAAACTTGCGTGTTAAGTTACACTTGTTCATCTAAGCAAGTGGGACGAATACCTCTTAATTTCTTAAGTCTTTTGATGCTAATCCTAGATTAATTCCTTGTCTGGCATAGTTAAGTAGGTTGCAATTAAGGGGTGTTACGATGAATCAACTTATATTGGACTTTATTTGCAAATTTAACTGTTTAAGTAGCCGATATTTTTTTTGAATAGCACATAGTTTTTATGTAAGTTATTTTAATTCTAGTTGTTAACTGATAGTTGCTCATCGAGCTGTTTAAAATAAATTGTGTTTGGTTAAACTAACTATTGGATTAGCTACTGAGTATAAAATGTCAAAAAGCATATAAATATTTGGTTATTGTCGTCCTCGGTGTTGGTGATGATCTTCTTTTGTAGGGGGCTATTATTATTGTTATTACTACTACTATTGTTGTTGTTACTACTACTACGACTACGACTACTACTACTACTATTATTATTATTATTATGGAAAGAGTTGTAGATTTAATTGATGGGATGCTAAGAGGCAAATTAAAGTCTCTTAGCTAGCATAAGAGAGTTTGCATGGGGATGTGCCCGGGAGTATTAGTACTGGGTTGTTGATGAAATGTGTTCTTACATTGAGTCTACTCAAATATAAATCCCTATCCAATATGGGAAATCTCAGCATTAGCAACTGATAAATTTCACGCAAAACTCAAAAATCGGATGCCAAACAAGTTTTAAGGTAAAATTCTGAAGCAAAACCCTCGAAGCTAAAATTATTTGGTCTCAAATTAGTAAATCTGACTAATAGCGTCATATTGGCTTCCGAATTGGCGGTGGGCACTATTGGCATCACAATATGTTTTATGCTATTAGCGTTGAATTTTGCAGGCATCTAAATTTACAGTAGACACCATTAGCGTCAGAATGTATCTGGCCCTATTAACAGTGAATGTTACAAATTTGGCGTCAGAACACAGAATAGACGTTATTGGCGTCCGATCGTATCCAACGCAGTTAGCATTGAAATTTTACAATTAACGTCAATTTAATCTATCTCTAATGGCGTCAAAGCATTCATCTGACGCCAAATTTGAAAATACTGGAATCTATCACATTGTCTTAGCATCCGATTATCCAACGTTAATGGCGTTTGATTTTTTTTCGTTCGTGAATTCTGGAATATTTTTGATGTAGTTTTACTGATTTTTGACATTTCTTTGTAAATGCATTTTTTTTATCTACCACATCCTTACATTCTCAACAGTTATGCATGTTAACAAAGACACAAATTGGCATCACATTGTAAACATAAACCTCCATCCATGCAAGTTCCAAGGGACATAAGCTTCAAGTAAACCATCATCCATACAGCCATTTCCATAAAGTGCACAAACATACATCTAAAAATTGTCATACCATCAAGTCACAAAGTTCAATAGTCCGACAAATACTTCAAGAAACCATAGATCATGAGACTCAAAATGATGAGAAGTAGAACCAGACAACATGTTAACTTGTGATTAAAGGCTATGAATGAGTTTCATTGCCTCTGTTCAAGAACTAACTCAGCCAAAAACTTAAGCTGATGGTTGAAGGCCCAGGAATAGGTTCATACTCTAACACGCCCCCTCACGCGAATGCCCTTTGGGCTTGAAGCGTGAATGCTACAAAGGTCCCCTTAGCTTGTGCAATAAATCAATATGAGGACTATTGAGACTCGAACTCAAAACGTCCCCACTTAGAAAGGCTCTAATACCATGTTCAAGAATCAACTCAACCAAAAGTTTAAGTTGATGGTTGAAGGCCCAGGAATAGGTTTGTACTCTAATGTATATGCCCTCTTACGCGAATGTCCTCTGGGCTTGAAGCATGGATGCTTCAAAGGCTCCTCCGCCACTCTTGCTCTCTCCTCTTTGAATTCTCAAGTGAGTGCTAAGCTTCCAAGATGGGTCGTGTCCGCACAAAGAATGTGAAGAAGTCTTCTCGCCAGGTGATCGAGAAGTACTATTCGAAGATGACATTGGACTTTCACACCAACAAGAAAGTCTTGCAGGAGGTTGCCATCATTCCTTCCAAGAGGTTATGCAACAAGATTGTCAGGTTTTCCACCCACCTTATAAAGAGGATTCAGAAGGGTCCAGTCCATGGAATCTCCCTCAAGCTGCAAGAGGAAGAGCGTGAGAGGCGCATGGACTTTGTCCCTGCTGAGTCTGGCATCAAGACTAACGTACTCAATCCCTATTGATTTAGAGACCATGGACATGCTTGCTGCTCTTGGCATGTCCGATCTTCCTGGAGTTGTCAAGGTTGAGCCAGAGCCCATGGCAGCTGCTCCAACTTTTGGTCGTGCTGCCAGAAGGAGGTACTAGGGTTATTTAGAAGAATATGTTGTGCAAGAACTTGGATGCAAGATGTCACATAATGTGGGTTTCTTATTACTTTGATGCCTGTTTTAGATGTGCTATTTGCCAGCCTATCTTTTTTGATCATTTAGGATTTAAGTTTTGATGGTAGTCAAACTTGCACAAAATCTCACATACAATTATCTGGTGGATGCTGCAAAGGCTCCCCCTATCCTGCGCAATACATCATTATGAGGACTATTGAGATTTGAACTCGAAGCGTCCCACTCAGAAAGGCTCTGATATCATATTCAAGAACCAACTCAATCAAAAACTTAAGCTGATCGTTAAAGGTCCAGGAATAGGTTTATACTCTAACAACCTCCTTAAATCATAGCCTCATCAAACTATCACTTCTAATCATCAACGAGCTTCTTCTGATCATCATGTTGCTGTTAAGTTGATTTCAAGTCTGTTGTAGCCTAGAATATACTGAGGGAACGTATGTAAAACCAGTGTTTGTTTTCCATATACAATCAAAGAACCATGTTGAAGCCCTAGAGGACCCCAATTGGACTTTGGCCATCGATGACAGACTCAACCAATTTGAGGGGAACCATAGTTAGTCTCTAACGCCTAGGCCAAAGCCCCATCCAGTTGTTGGGACTAAATGGGTTTTGTAGGAACAAGTTAGATGAATTAAGGTTGGTGGTTACGAATAAAGCCAATGTTGCCAAAGGGTATAACCAAGAGGAAGGAATAGACTTTGATGAGACTTTTGTACCAGTAGCTAGACTAGAAGTCATTCATATACTACTTGCATTTTTTGCTCACATGCATAAAATTATTTCAAATGAATGTAAAGTGTATGTTCTTGAATGTTTTTCTAAATGAAGATATTTATGTTGATCAACCCCCAAAAGTTGAAAATCCTGAATTTTCAAATCATGTTTTCAAACTTTATAAAGAACTTTATGGTTTAAAACAAGCCCAAAGGGCTAGGCATGAATGTCTTAGCAAATTTCTTTTGGAAAATCATTTCACAAGAGGAAAGGTTGATAAAACACTTTTTATTAAAACAAAGGGGGAAGACTTCCTCATTATTCATGTTTATGTAGATGATATTATATTTGGTGCCACTAACAACCATCTTTGTCAAGAGGTTTCCAAACTGATAAGTAAGGAGTTTAAAATGAGCAAGGTGGGAGAACTCAACTTCTTCTTAGGGCTTTAGATCAATCTATGCTGAGACAACATATTCATTAACCAAGGTAAGTATATTAAATAACTTTTGAAGAAGCACGAGCTTCACGAAGACAAACAAGCGAGCACACAAATGGCATTGAATTCAAAACTGGACCTTAATCAAAGTGGTAAGTCCATCTTAGAAAAAGTCTATAGAGGTATGATTGGCACATTGTTCCCTTAATAGCAAATAGATCAGATACTATGTTCAGTGTACACTTATGTTCTTCATTCCAAAGTGCTCCAAAACAATCTCAGCTAACTATTATGAAAAGAATTTTTAGATATCTTCCAGATACCAAAAACATTGACCTGTATAACCCTAAAGATGCAGAATTTAATCTTGATAGATACTTAGATACAAATCATGCTGGCTATAAAGTGGACAGGAAAAACACATCATGGTATTGCCAATTCATTGGACACTCCCTAGTCTCTTGTAAGTTAAAGAAACAAAGTTTTGTTACTCTATCAACTGTCAAAGCGAATGCATAGCTGTGGGTGCATGCTGTGCCCAAATACTTTGAATCACCCAGCAACTAAGAGACCTTGGGCTTGACTTCTAAAAGGTACCTATTCGGTGTGATATTCTGAGTACAATAAACATACAAAAAAATCTAGTTTAGCACTTTAGAACCAAATACATAGAAGTCATACATCATTTTATAAGAGATCATGTTGAGAAAGGTCATATCACTTTGGAATTTGTTCACTCAAATTTGTAATTAGCTAACATTTTCACTAAACTTCTCAGTGAAGAATAGTTCAATTTTATCAAAAGTGAACTTGATATGTTGAAAATGGGTGCATGAATTGAGGGGAGGATCCCTCAACAAAGTACTAACTTGTTTGGTTAAGCTTTGCAAATCAAAGGGCGTCGACCACTAATGCCATTGGAACTGGCACTAAGACTTAATCTCAAAGTTCAGAATGAGTCAATGATCTTGAACTTTGAAACTGTATTTCACATACTAATTATGACAAGTAGCTGGAAGATAGGGATTTGTATAAGTTAAGGCTACCATATTTTGAAAACCGTGGGTTTTTCAAAAATCTTTTCAAACCCCTCTCTCTCTCTCTCTCTCCCCCTCTCCCTCTCTCTCTCTATGTTCCCCCTCTATCTCTTAAAAAAGGCAATGATTATATTTTTCCAAATAACTATCCTTGATCCAAGCAGCGCCTACAGACCCATTCACCACCCCATTAAAGAGAACCCATGGAGCCGCTAAGCGTCGCATACCAAAGTCTGGTGAGGTAAACACCATCTCTGACTATGAGGTGAATTGTCCACTAATTCTGGGAGTTGAATGTTTAAACTTGAATCTCTAGAAGACCTAGAACAATCTGGATGTAGAGGGACGCAATGCTACAATAGCAGTGCAATGTCCAATTGCATGATCTGGAAATGTTTGGCATGCTCTTTTTTTCTTTTTCTTCTAGTTATTATACTAAAATTAAAAATTTTTCTATTTTAATGACAAATTAACTCCAAATAATTCTAAGTATCATGTTAATAATCCTCACAAATTAAAATTGTTATGTTAAAAATTCTTACTGCAAGTGCATGGTGTAGCTATAGCTAACAACCGACAAGTACGGGTCATAACCACTAGGAACTTGCTTTCAACTACCAGAATTAATCAATCTACTCAATCAAGGTAAATCAAAGTTGTAGATTTGGATATAAACTAAGAGAATGATAACAACTAAAGAATTGAATAAGATAACAGAATAGTAAAACACCTAGGTTGGAATTAGCAGCACGATTATGCTAGCGAATCAATTACTAACCCCATCGGACAAACCCTAGCATGCATTATGAGTAGACAGATAGTCAATTAGGTCCATCCCCTCCCTCTCTCAAGGGTCGAAGATTAATCCTAGAACTATAGTCACCTATTCTCATGGGACTAAAAATTAGAGGATTATAAGATCTACAATCTCGAATTCCAATCAGAACCTTGATTATTTCATATTAAAATCCTAATTGTCCACTAAGTCACGCTAGGTAAAGGTTTCGTCTTTCAATGCTCCCCTAAACCTTGATAATAATGGTTGAATGCTCTCTTAATCAATTCATCAAATATGTGGTGTGCATAACAGAAATCATAAACACAAACAAAGACAAAGCAAGGGTTTGGGGATAAATCATGATTCAACTACATATAATCGGCATCAATCCCAACCTAAGTTGGGAGATTTAGCCTAGAATCATATTTATAACAACAATCACAAAACCCAATTCGATAAACATGATGAACGCAAAAACCTATAATAAAAAAGATAAGAGAAGAGAGAATTAAGAGAACAAACTTGAATTGATCGCGCGAGGAAAGGTAGAATAATCTTCAATGCTAGCAATTCAATCCCATAAGTGTTGAGAAAACTCTCCTAACAAAGAATTCGCCTAAGGAAAGTGCTCTCAAAGGAAAGCCATTCACTGCCTCTAAACTTCCCCGATGAAACAGTTAAGTTGCGTAAGCGGAAGGGTGGCATGGCCGTGCCACCTAGCACAGGGTACCCGTGCCATATCTCTGGTCATGCTCGTTGAAGTCTTGAACATGGCACGGCCATGCCACCTAGCACGGGGTACCTATGCCAAATCACTGGGATTCCCTTGAAGTTTCAACCGACCTCTTCTTTGACTTGAAACTCATCTCCTCGGCTCTCCTTTCTACCAACATTCGCATATTTCTTATTTTCTCAACAGAAACTCTTGAAAATACGAAAAACCATTACATGAACATAAGTCAAACCAAAGGAGGCTAACTTGACCCTTTCTCATCCAGATCAAACTTGAAAATAATGGAAGAAACGATCAACTATGGGCTAAAATGAGATCAAGTTAGAGATTAATCAACAATATTTTCCAATAGTTTTTTATCTTATAAAAAATTAGCAATTATATTACATAAGAAAATAAAAGTAATTGGAAATTTCTTTAATTAGTATGATGTGGGTATAATATAAACTTTGGTGATTCTTCATGCACAATAATTAAATTTTGCTGACTTTTAAAGCCATTTTTAATGTTTAGGATTTTTTAGAACTTTGAATGACAACTTCACTAGGCAATTGAGAAAAGGCTTGCAAATGATGAAGAACGCATTGTATTCTTTCTCATTTTGAAAAACCGTAGTACACGACCCTATACATATACATGGAGAAAGAATTATAATAAAACCCTAACCCTAGCTTGCCACACAAGTAATTGAGTTTGACTAGGACATGGAACCGAATACACCTAGGATGCTTACAAAATTATCATTATACAATAATCATTATCTCATTACTCCTCCTCAAGTTAGAGCATGCAGATTGATAATGCCCAATTTGCCCTGTAGAAAATGGAATTGCTACTTTCCCAAAGCTTTAGTGAAATGTCTAATAGTTGATACTTAGAAGGTAGATATTCGTAGATAACTCTCCTGAAAGAAGAAGTTCACACACAAAATGGCAATCAATTTCATTGTGCTTAGTTCTTTCATAGAACACTGGATTACAAGTAATATGCAGTGCTGCTTGATTATCAGAGAAAAATTACATGGGCTTCTTCATAAAAATTTCTAAAGCAACAAGGAACTATTTGATCTAGATTGACTCACTAGTGACTATAGCCATTGCCCTGTATTTTGCTTCAATTGAAGACCTTACAACTATACCTTGCTTCTTTGTCCACTAAGATATATGTGATTGTCAAAGAGTGACAAAGTAGCCAATTAGAGATCTTTTAGTAATGGGGCATGCCTCCCAATCTTAATCACAAAAAGCATAAAATTGAAGATCATAGTCACTCCACAATAATATCCCTTGTCCTAGGTTGCCCTTCAGATAACGTAGAATGTGTTTAGCAGCTTCTACGTGCGTCTCATTCGACTTACGCATAAATTGGGATAATATATGAACTACATAGCATAGGCATGAGTGAGAAATTATAAGATAGATTAGCCTTCCTATAAATCTTCGATATTGAGTTGGATCTGCCAAAGATTTTCCTTTTGCTAAAACAAGTATGTGATTTGTCTCCATAGGAAAATCCACTGGTTTTGATCCCAATAACCACACTCATCAACAATTTCTAAAACATATTTCCTTTGACACAGAAAAGATCCTTGAGAATTTCTAGCAACCTCAATTCCCAGGAAATATTTGAGTGCCCCCAGGTCCTTGATATGAAAACTGTCATTAAGATATGCCTTCAATTGAGCACAAGCATTAGGATTATTTCCTATAAGCACCAAATCATCCACATAAACTAATAAGACTATAAACTTGCCTCCCTTTTTATTGGTAAACAAGGAGTAATTTGCATACACTCTTACAAAACCGTAGTCCAAAATTTTTGAAGGCAGTTAGCAAACCATTGGTGTGTGCTTGTTTCAACCCAGAAAGACTTTTGAAGCTTATATACCTTGTTTAGATGATAGGATCTAAAACCAAGTGGCAGGGTTATGTACATCTTCCAAATCTATATGTGGGAAGGCATTGTTTACGTCCATTTGATGCATTTTCCATCCTTTTGTTGTTACTACTACCAAGAAACACCGAATACTCATCATTTTAGCTATGAGAGCAAATGTTTCATTGTAGTCGAATCTTTCAACATGTTAATGTCCTCAAATCACTAGCCTTGCTTTGTATCTTTCGACACTACCATCGGCAAGATATTTTACTCTGTACACCCATTTGCAATTAATAGGCTTCTTCCCAGGAGGCAACTCTTTAATGGTCCATGTATTATTTTGCGCGAGTGCTTCAATTTTTTTCACCATCTCCTCCCTCCATTTTTCATCTTTAGCTACCTCATGAAAAAAAATATGGCTCCACAATTTTAGAAATAGCAATAAGATAACCACTTCTACTGCATTAGAAAATCTATCACAAGTAACGTAGTTAGCTATGGGATACGGTTTACTCGATGATACCTTATGTTGCAGGCTTGCCTGAGAAGAAGGGTCTTTTGGTGAGTGATATAACAGATATAGTCTCACAGATGACTTGGAGTTTTTCTATTCCACTTCTTTCTTCCGATTACAACATTTCCATCCAGTGGGCTACTCCCCTTATCTATTGGCCCATTTAGTTATCGGCTCATGGGCACCTAAGATGAGGTGGCTATTGGTCTATAGTCTTCCTTTCTTTAACCTTCAACTTTGTCATAAGTTGGGCCTTCAACCCGTCTAAGTTCGATTGCCATGCTACAGCCGTCGCGTGATCCACTCGTGCTTTGGACTAGCCATCTTGCCCAGTCCTTTGCGAATCATCAGTGGGGCTGGCAATTTGGTAGTCATCCTCATCTTTAACATATCCCATTGCTTGATCAATTTCCTCAAAAATCTTGGCATCCTCTTTTTGGTCAATGCATGAAAAAACTTCTTCATGGAATATCACTTCCCTACTTATGAGCATTTCTTCGTTTTTAATATCATATACCTTTCCTAAAGGGATATCCAACAAAAATGCATTTCTTACTCCTAGGACCAAATTTATATTTTGCCTTAGATTGTTGTGCACATAGCATAAACAACCAAATGTTTTGATATGTTCATAAGTTGGTTTTTCTTTGAACAATATTTCATAAGGTGTTTGGCCATGTAACACAACTAAGGGGGTTCTATTAATTAAATAAGCAGGCATTAACACACATGCTCCCCAAAAATCAATAGGAAGATTAGCTTGAAAACGCAAACCCCTAGCAACATTTAAAGGATGATAATTACTTTTTTCAACTCTTCCATTTTTGCTGTGGGGTATCTATACGACTAGTTTGATATATCATCCCTTGCTCTCCATAGAATTTTTTTCATTGGCCCATGGGTAAATTTGCTATCGTTGTCAATTCTAATAACTTTTACCTTAGTTCTAAATTGAGTATTAATCATGGAGCAAAACATTTTCACAAGTTAGGAAGCTTTTCTTTCATTAGATACACCCACATCCCTCTACTAGGATCATCCACAATACTTAAAAAATAGTGTGTACCACAAAAAGATTTCACATGATATGGGCCCCAAATATTAGCATGGATGAGATCAAAACAATTCAATGCTTTATTACTGCTAATTGGAATATTCATGCGAGTTTGGTTAGCACGTAGGCACATACCACATAAATCCTTCTTATCTTTACTATCAACTTCCTTTTAAATACTAATAGATAAATAAGATAATACTTTACTTGAGGGATGGCCTATTCTCTTATGCCAAATATCACAGGAAGAAACCTTATTGACTTGAACTTTTGCTTCAAGCTTGCTCTTGTAATAAAAGACCCCTCTTCTTGGCTCATCCACCCGAATCAGGCTGCTCGTAGTAAGGTCCCGTATCACACACAACTTAGTAGTGAATGTTACTTTGCAAACTAGATCATCTATTAATTGTGTAATAGAAATTAGGCTACAATTTAACTTGGGCACGTAAAGAACATTATGTAACACAAGTGTAAAGCTCAAGAAAACTAATCCTCATATAATAGATTGGTGCATGACCCATCACTACTGCCTATCCTTAGTTTTTTCTATAAAATGTTTTCAACAAATTCTTTTTTTTATAAAATATTTTCACAAAAATTTTTTTTGTGGGTCTCTTAAAATCAGCCTTTCTACAGGCAAGGATGTATGTAGAGGTAAGATTGCCTACATTAAGATCTCCATAAACCTCACGAAAGTGGGACCCATACTAGTAGGTGATGGTGGTGTTGTTGGTGGTGTATAACCCATCATGCAGTTCCACTGGAATGGCCTGTGCATCAAAAATTTTACTTAAGCAATTTATATTTGTAGTCATGTGGTAAGATGCTCTACTTTCAAGAGTCCAAACATCATTACCTGCAAGCTTGTCGTGGGCAGATTTTAGGGTCTCAATGAGACTCAAAATCTGTTGCACCTTTTCTTGTGTGAATCCAGACCCTGCTAATTTAGTTTCCACAGCTTACATGATGTGTTCATTAGTTGCAATTGCATGGGCGGCCACGCTCTTTCTTGTACATCGGCCAGCACTTACTTGACCTCCACTGAATCCAGTTCTGCCTCAGCCAATGCTTGCTCATCCTCCACCGCATCCAGTTCTGCATCGGCCATCCCCAGATTGTCCTCCTCGTATGTTCCAGCCCATAGGATAGCCGATAGCCTATGAGTTCAAAACAACGTACCTCCTCATGCTCGTACTTACCACAGTGTTTAAATGTGCGGCCACACTTTCTTGTTTATGATCACGGCTAACCATCATGTGTTTGTGATTTTCTTCCTGTTGTACCATGTTGAAGACTTTATACAAAGAGGGCAGTGGATCCAAGGCTAGAACCTGACTCTGAATAGTGTCATAAATATCATCGTCGAGGATTGACACGCCTTGTCTTGCTCTATCATCTTGGTTATTTTTGCTGTCGCACCTCAGGTACAAGTAGGAAGCTTTGCATAATTTCTTAATTCATTCCAGAATCCCATTAGTTTTGTCAAGAATTCAACCACTTCCTGATTTCCCTGGTTGCATTAAGCTATCTTAACCATCAACTGATAAATTCTTGGCACATTGGGAGCTGAATAATGCCTTTGGATGTTCTCCACATCCCTTATACTGACTCCACATAACGACACTGGCATGAAGCTTTGGGTCGATGACATTCATGATCTAGGATGTAATCATCAAATTCACCATCTTCCACACAACAAGTTCGATTGGATCTTTTCCTTCTTTAAGCTTGGGCTTGGTTCACTACAAGAAAATGACTTTTTGGCAATGAGTTTTAGCAACAACCAGATGCTATTGTAGCTATTAATGAACTTTTGTAACGACGACATCAACTTTGTTGCAGTAGTCCATGGCCTTAGCTATTAACCATTTTCCCACCACTTAAAAATTGAGGCGCGGATGCTAAAAAAATATATATATAGCTTCGGTAAGGACAAATGTTGTTATGATAAATATTTTAACTTTGCCAACAATACCAATTGTTACGATAGATAAAGACAATTTTGGCAACAATGACTACTGTTATGAAAAATATATCTTATATTTTAAACTTCTTAAAAAAACATAAGAAAATCCAACTTTTCCTCTGCAGTTCCCACGCACTCTTCATCACTTCCCTTCACTTTTGCTTTCTACCCTAATAGCAACCTCTGGACTTCTCTCCTCTAAAGAAGATGAACCCAAGCTAAAATTGAAGCTCAGAAAAGGTTTCCGGTGGGCTATTGTATGGTTTGCAGCTGGTACTATTGCTCAAGGTTTCTGGTGGGCTATTGTACAGTTTGTGGCTATGGGAATTCAAGGTCGAAGGGTCATTGAAATAGTTTAATCGGCAAGGTTGGCATAGTATGGTACCTTTCTTTTCTACTCACAAAAGCCCATAAGAAATTTCAGCCAAACTAGTTAATTTGTGGTGGATTTAATTTGTTTTATATTAGGGTTGATTTTTTTTGGCTGAATTCCTTCTTTATCTGCTTAGTATCTCTTAATATACATGGCCTCCTTCAATTTCTTGTCTAATTTGTTGTTTTCTGGCCAACAGTGGAAGATTCATGGATATTTTCAGTGAAATTTGTATGCATCTATTATGCTTGATGTTTATATATGTCAATTTCAGTGCTACGCTACCCAGATGCAAATACCCATCTTTTTCTCTGTTTTGCTTCTCTTAAAGAGTGACCTTAAGCCTTGAGAGTGAATACTGATGTATGGTCAAGTAATATGTTGCATTATCAGCATGAGAGATTAGTATTTTAAGCACAAGGCTGAGTAAAGATACTCCTTTTCTTTATATATTTAGAGGTGCTTTGCATATATTTTTGTATAGCCTTGTGATATATCATGGTGAACCATATTCAATATAAAATTTCAACCAATTTTGTCATGGCTTAACTTCATGGTCTAATGCCACCACCAAAATATTTTTTTAATATAGCTAATTATATAGAAAGACAAAGATAAATATGGATAGAATGCTAATTGAGATACATTAATATTGACTTAGGTACAAATACTTGGACAAGGGGATTTGGTTGGGTGCAAAAGATCTTTTTGGACTAGCATTATTTGTGTTCTCATCCCCCCTTGGCATAGTCTACGACAAGATTGGTAGCTCAAACCCCCCTCCCGAAGACGTTTAGATCAATCTAGATGTATATATGTTATGATGATGGAAGTATTGCTTATTATCAATGTCATATGGTTGAAAGGAGATAATAGGTCATTATTTATAGGATTGGAACCTATATGTTTGGCATGAATTCTGTCAAATTCTTTTACATCAAAACTATTGTAGCCTTATTACATTTACTGGAGATGTCCTATTACATTTGCTGGAGATGTGAATGTATGTATAATAAGTCAAGTCGGAACCTTTTTTTAAGGCTGGAATCCAACTTGATAAGCATCATAGTCAATCCAAACTAAGCTAATTTGAACTAGACAAGATAGTACTTGAGCCGACCTTCAATCGAACTAAACTAAGTATAGAACCAAGCCCACACGGTCTATTTCATTAATAAAATTTGTCATAGTAACAACAAGGCACATGTTGTAACACTGGAGGTACATTTTGTCAGGTTACTTGTACACTACTGCTATTCATGAACCAATTAAGAAAAGACTGAATTTAGCATGTCACTCTCGTTTAAGAATATTTTAAGAACTAATTGTAGCATATATCAGTTATTTTGATAATGCTACTATTGAACCAATTAAGAAAAGAGTGAATTCAGCATATCACTCTAACCTTTGCCTTTTGAGGTAATTATCTCATTTCATTCCTACTGGCTTATGTATTTTTTTAAATGTCTTTGAGCAAAATTGGCCTGTGCTGTAACTGGTTAGAACTTTCTTTCTTTCTTTCTTTTTTCCACTGGCCTCATTGTTTGATTATTTCCTCTAGTAGTCCTACATTTGCAACTAAAAGATCTATAAGGTGCAACCATCATTTGAAGATCTATACTACGAATTGTGACACCCATATTTCTAGTCACTCTAACGGTTATAAACACAACTGTGACAACTAAGTTTCCAAGAATTTATCAAATTTATGGAGAATATTGAATGCGTGTTAATTTTATGGTCAGTAAGTGATCATATGGTATATGAATATTTGATAGTTAAGAGCTACAGCTTAGTGCTTGTCATTTAGGTGATTGACTAATAGGTTTAAGGCTAAATGCCAAACAGTAAAAGTAGCGAGGTGATTGATTTTTCTGACTCCATCAACCCCTCTTATCTGTAATCTCTATGTACATGCGTTCTTTTTACAGTAGACTAGTGAATTGGATGTTAGTTTTTACCTAAATTATGATTGAATCTTTCGTTGGTATTTCTAAGTCTATGACTTTTTAATATTTTTATATTCTGTCATGGGAACCTAAATTACACTCTTTTCATGTTTATTCCAACAAATTAAGATTTGAAAGATTCTAACTTGTTTTTTCAATATTGGAAATGGAAATAGGATATGTCTACTGATAAGGAATGGACGAAATTGAAAAATCGAAGCACATCTCAATATCTGCAAGGTGTTGATAAGTTTCTAGAATTTGCTTTTAGTGTTGCATTTCCAAATGACAGCATACAAATGGAAAGGAGGACAATCAGGTGCCCATGCAATAATTGCCTTAATGTGTATTTTAGAACAAGAGGAGATTTTCGATATGATTTGTTAAAAAATGGTATTCTACAAAGCTACACTATATGGGATAAGCGTGGAGAACACATGGATAATTTTTATGCTAATAATGAAGCTGAAGTCAATGAAAATCTTGATTATGAAGATATGTTGGACATGTTACAAGTTGCTAGTGTTGTAATTGGAACAAGTTTGGTCAGGAATGAGGAAAGGAATGTGCATGACCTTAGTGAAACTACTGAAGAACCTACTACGGAAACAGGACAGTTTTATCGGCTACCTCAGGACTATAAAGAACTATTAGTTTTGGATGGTTCAAATGTTTCTAAGTTGGATTACATTGTGAAATTGCTCCATTTTAAGTGTTTGAACCACTAGAGGGACAACTCTTCTACTCAGTTACTCAAATTTCAAAATGAGACCCTAGGTTGTAACCTTCCTAGCTTCTTTGCTGAATGCAAAAAGATCATTAGTGATCTGGGTTTAGATTATATAAAAATTGATGCTTGCCTGAATGATTGTGTCATGTATTGGTGTAAACATGAAAGCGCCCATCAGTGTTCGAAATGTCTTACCCCTAGATGGAAAAATGAGGAGAGCAAAGTGCCCTTTAAAGTTTTACGATATTTTCCAATAAAACCCATATTGCAAAGGTTGTTTATGTCAACTAAGACTGCAAAAGAAATGCATTGGCATAAAGAGGAAAGGACTGATGATGGAACAATGAGACATCCTGCTGACTCACCGCCATGGAAGTCTTTTGATGAAGAATTTAAATCTTTTGCAGAAGATCACCGTAGTGTAAGGCTTGGGTTGGCTGCAGATGGCTTCCAACCTTTCAACAATTTTGGGGGAACATCTCATAGCATTTGGCTTGTAGTGTTGACTCCATATAATCTGCCTCCATGGTTATGTGTGAAGCCTTCCTACCTTATGTTATCTTTGTTGATTGATGGGCCTAACTCTCCTGGAATAGATATTGATGTTTATTTGTAGCCACTGATTGAGGAGCTAAAAGAGTTGTGGGAAGTTGGTGCCAAAACATATGATGCACACAGTAAACAAAATTTTATCATGTATGCTTCACTCATATGGACAATTAGTGACTTTCCCGCATATGCTGACTTGTCTGGTTAGTGCACAAAAGTGTTATATGCTTGTCCTTCTTATCACAGGGAACTGGATCTCGTTCAATAAGGAGCAAAACATCATACATGAGGCATCGACGATGGCTGCCGATGAACCATTGGTGGAGAAAGTGAGATAATGCCTTTGATAAAACAAAAGAAAAGGATGATGCTCCTGTTTCTTTATCAGGTGATGATGTATTGAGCCACTATAGTAAACTTTGTCAAGTTCCATTTGGCAAAACTGGTACAAAAAGAAAGTGGATGATACAAATAGTTTGTATGGATGCAGAAAGAGTAGCATATTTTCTGAGTTACCTTATTGGGGAAAACTTAATTGCATCACAATTTGGACGTAATGCATATAGAAAAAAATGTGTCTGAGAACATTATAGGGACTTTGATGAATATTAAAGGCAAAACTAAGGATACTCTAAAGGCTCGTTTGGATTTAGTTCAAATGGAGATAAAAGAGGATATTCATCCAATAGTTGAGGATGATAAAGTGCGTGTGCCTGTTGGGTGTTACACTTTGATGAGTAACAAAAAATCTGCATTTTATGAGATGTTTTTGAATCTGAAGGCCCCTGGTGGGTATTGTTCAAATATTTCCTGATGTGTGAAAGATAATGGGCGAAAAATCTCATGTATGAAAAGCCACGATCACCATGTATTTCTAGACCAACTTCTTCCAATTGCGATTCGTGGTCTTCTCCCGAAGCACGTGTGCGAACCTCTTATTGGATTAAGCAATTTTTTTGAGAACTTGTGCTCAAAGGCCTTGACTATGAAGGGCTTGGATGCCCTTGAAAGGCAAATTCCTTATACATTGTGTAAGCTAGAAATGATCTTTCCACCA
This sequence comes from Carnegiea gigantea, assembly GCA_029747015.1. NCBI lineage: Eukaryota > Viridiplantae > Streptophyta > Magnoliopsida > Caryophyllales > Cactaceae > Carnegiea > Carnegiea gigantea. The sequence goes on along the minus strand of JAKOGI010000127.1, from coordinate 61,850 downwards.
TCATTTTTCTCTGTTATGGTGCATTTGGTTGTGCATTTGGTGGCAGAAGCAAAGATAGCTGGCCCAGTACGATATCATTGGATGTATCCAATAGAGAGGTATATGATAAAGCTATGAGGTGATATTAAAAATTTCTAACTCAGTTTTTTAGCACCCCTCTTATTTTATGTATATCTTCTTTTTATTATGTTGATAGGTATTTACGTACTTTGAAATCATATATCCGCAATAAAGCACATCCTGAAGGCTCAATTACGAGGGGTTATTTAGCGGACGAATGCCTCACATTTTGTTCTAGGTATATGGATAATATGAATACAAAGTTCAATCGCAACTCTTGAAATGATGATGAGGACCAAAAGGCACCTAGTAAGATTGAGTTGGACTTGGACATTTTTAGACCAGTGGGTCGTCTATTAGGGAAATTCACCCTTCATCACCTTATCTTAGAGGAGTTTCAGCAAGTCCATTTATATGTTCTTCATAACTATGATGAGCTAATAGAATTTGTCAAGCAAGTGTTCTCTTTTCTTGAGTTTATAGGATTAATTATTTTCCATATATATGATTGTCTATCTACTTATGTTTGTGAAAAATATTAGGGAACACAGAGAAACTAGCAACCTAAAACCCTAGGAATGTTCAGCGGAGACATAAAGCTGAATTTTCTAGCTGGGTACATAATCGTGTATGTAATGTATCCTTACCTATGATACATTAGACACCTATAGTTTCTGTTGAGTTTCCCTCTAATCCCTTTTTTTTGTTTTATATATATATATATATATATATATATATATATATATATATATATATATATATATATATATATATATATATATATATATATATTTTATATATATATATACATATATATATATATATATATATATATATATATATATATATATATGTAAGACCTGCCTTCGTTATTTTTACGTTAAGTTACCTGTCTTGCTTTTTACGTTATAAAACCATATTTTTAGTAACTATATGAGTTAAATGATTGTCGATGTGCTTTTGGGAGTTATAATTTTTTTTAAAAGGGAACTATTATTATTGCTATTATTGATTTAAAATCAGTTCGTGCTATCTGCGCCTTCAAATCCTATCGATAGTTTAATTTAGTCGTTACTCGATTTATTTAGTCGCTTCCTAAATCTGAGTAGGTTGTTAACCGTAGAATTAGTTTCGAGGCTTATTAAAACCGAACCTTGACATATTTGGGAACGAATAGTCGATAGAAGGCCGTATTAGTGATTCGGGTTTAGAGTTCGGGATACGAACTAAACTAGCGGTGCTTATTGTTAATCGGCTTGTAATAAAAAGATCAAAAAGGGAGGGGTATTTTGGTAATTAGGCGCGAGGCTTTTTCTTCCTCTCCCTTCACGCGACCCCCGCCCCCGAACACACACTCTCTCTCTCTCACTGCCTTGCGTTTTCTCCTCCTCTCCAGCCACCATGAACACCGGCCACCTCCTCCCTCCTCACACCCACCTGTCACCGGCGAGAGAAGGGGACGACCGGTCCCCTCAGCCACGCCAACCACCGCCCAAACCTCCCCACCCCTCGTCCTCCACGACTCACGGCTAGAAACCGACCCAGACATGCGTCCATCACCGGAAATCGACCATCCACGTGCCGAAATCCGGTGACCCACCTCCATCCCAGCCTCCTCTATAAATCAGAGCCAAAAATCGAGCCTCAATCCGCCACAAGCATCACCGAATCGAGGGCTAGGGTTCGAATTTGCTGGCAGACGGGCTTGGGTTGGGGTTTAACAGCGTGGGAGCATTGGTATTTACTGTTTGAGGTTGAAACTAGGCTAACCCAGGTGGGTGTTCTCGCCTCCTAAGTTATTACTATTTTCGAAGTTAATTTTCAGCAGTTTGATGTTGCATGTCAAGTTAGGGCTTGTTAAATTCGTTAGAAATGACAAAAAATAAGTTATTCCATGCTCGGGTTCGAATCAATTGGTTGTTTCATGCCTGAAATTGAGAATCGATGTGAATTCTGTACATAAACCGTAGTCTTGCGTGAACAGTGAATTCGAATTTATATGGACATATTTAGCTTCGAATCGAGTTAATGAGTTATCGTTTGAAAAGGAATTAGAAACGAAGTTAGTTTGATATGTTTAGCATCGATTCGAACCCATGAATGTAAATCATGCTCGAATTGTTAATTCGAAGTAATTTAAACGTGTTTAGCATCGATTCGAATCCATGAATGTAAATCATGCTTGAGATATTAATTCGAAATTAGTTTAACGTGTTTAGCATCGATTCAAGTTAATGAGTTAATGTATGAAAAAGAATTAATATCGAAGTTATATTAACGTGCTTAGCTTCTATTTAAGTTATTTAGCTAATATATGAAAAAGGATTAAAATCGAAGTTCTTTTAATGTCTTTAGCTTCCATTCGAATTAATTAACCAAAGCATGCAAATGAGCTAATTTTCGAGGTAAATGAAGGGTGTCTGGCTCGAATCAAGTAGCTTAGCCAATACATGTTAAACGAATTAATCTCGAAGTTATATAAACATGTTTAGGTTCGACTCGAGTTAAACTAACTAATGCATGTAAACGAATTAAATTCGAAGCTATTGAAATATGTTTAGTTTTCACTCGAACCTCTGTTCTCTGTACATTCATGCTTAGGAAAGTTGCTTCGAAATGTATCGTATATACTTAGAATCAAATTATGCTTGATTTATTGAATAAAGTGTTGTCAATTCATGAATAAATGTGACCATATGAACGCTTGTTGTAGCGCACCGCTGAATGGTGTTGGATGCTCAGGTAAGAACCTAAGCTTCACCCTTTATTTTTATAAGCTAATAGGATAGTATGTTGTAATTAATGAATCGATGAATCGAGTTGGTAGTTGGATGGTTTGAGGAAAGAATCATGAGCGTTCGAGGTCCTGTGGTACGGTGCTTGTGAGGAGGGAGTTCGGGTTGTGAATTGACCGCAATCGTGTGGATTGCGAGGCCATGTGTGGCTCATTGTGTTGTTGAAATGATTATGAAGTGTTTGAATGTGAAACGTATGAATCCCTTTCCCCCTTTATGTCTAAGATGCATTATGCGTGAAAGTGTGGTGATTTGACAAAGAACATTTCTCGTGTTTTCAAACTAATAATAGCCATGATTAATAGCAAGTAATGGCCTATTTTCGCTATACAAACAGTATTTGGGAGTGAACCTGCTTGAACGGGGGAATCCCTAAAACGGTTTAGAAAAGTGTGAGTTATGTGATAAATGATTTTACCAAAAGACACAACAAAATTATTAGCCGTTATGGCCGATACGCTTTAAGTGGCTAAGATAATGTGCTGCGGACAATATGATATGATGTAATGTTAACCTAGAGGATAAGTCCGGATAAACCCTAGAGGCCCTGACGAGGGCTAATGTAATGGTCCGATATGTTATATGTAGCCATCCCGGGAGTAAGAGCTTAAGCGTGAGCGTTAGGTCTCACTATGGGGTCGAGAATAGTTCTCACCCAATCAGCACCCTGTAATGATCTTATGCCAGAAGTACTTTCGTACTAAGTTAAGAAAAGCAATTGGCCCTTTGCCATTTTAAACGATTAAAAAGGAAAGGAAGTTCTTTTTATGGGCCCAAAAGGCTATATGGAATGACGTATGAAAAGCTTATAAGGGTCGTTACACGACCAAATGAAATGAAACTTCCTTTGAAGACTAAGACAACGTTTTCAATGAAAGAAAGAAAGCTTTCAATGAATGAGTTATGAAATGATCCTCAAGCATGTTTGAATGTGGATTCTTAACCTATGTATTAAAGGAAAGCTTTCAATGGATGCATTATGAATGATTCTTAAGTATGGTTGAACATGGATTCTAATCTTATGTGGCATCATTCTTATCCATAGCAAATCTGTCTGATTTAAAGTGTATGAAATGAGAAAGAAAATTATAGCACGTTAAAAATTCCATGAATGAAGGTACTTATCCATGAACGTTGATATGTGAATAGCATGCGAGGGTGTCATATAGCTTAATATGATGTTTAAAGGTACTTAAATGCTTGATATGTGTTTATGTGTGTGATACGTATATTATATGAATGAACGTTAATATGTGAATAGCATGCGACCGTGTCATATGGCTTAATATGATGTTTAAAGGTACTTAAATGCTTAATACGTGTTTATGCGTGTGATATGTATATTATATGAATGAAATACCAAGAAAAGTGTACTTATGAAAAGGGATAATCTTATATACACATCATATGATTGAGAGTTCATGTGTAGTTTAAATGAAGTGTTAGGAAGTTATATTATGAAAAGAAAAGATCCTTATACTTAGCCTTCGATGCTTACTCACGTGCCTAACTGCTTGCTAGTAAAGAACTCCGTCGTTGAGGAATCTAGGAATGTGACTGAGTGGTCGAAGTGAAGTTTATGTTTAGTGATCCTCCCATGAAGGTTCTATGAATATCTATTATGATAGTAAAGTATGGAAACGTGATATGTGACTAGTAAAAATAGTATTGCCTGCAACGGTTTTGGTTTTAAGGGGGTTGGGGGACACTCACTGAGCGTGTGGTTGCTCATCCCACTATTCTTTCCCCTTTTCCCCAGGTTTTCTTTCTGACAGGAAGAAGTTGAGTCAGATAAGTCCAGAAGGAACCTATTGTTGCTTACAAGGCGTCGTATGTGCTCATTTGAAGGGATCGTACGTGTTTAATGAAGTCATGTAATGTACTCTTAGTTTATAAAGGTCTGTAAACGATTATTCTAGTTCATGTAATGCATATGGTATAAAGGTCGCTCTGTACGGCGTCTGAGCCAACCATCAAGTTAGTTAGATGTCTTCTTAGTTTAATTTAGCTATGTTTTGGGATATAAATCTTAATACTCCAGTTTTGTTAACCGTTGAGTTGTATCGTCCATTTCTTCTTTATTCATGAATCAACCTGGCTGGTGTATTCCGAGCGAGTGGCTCGTTGAGTTATGAACTCCGGCGTGTGGCCGTTGAGCTATGTTTTAAATGTTTTGCGCTTCCGTTGATTTACAAGGACTTATTGTAAGGCTTTTAGCCTGGAAACGGTCAGTTTTTAGGGAACTCTGCCCGTTTCGTCCCAGGAATTAAGTAAGACATTAGGAAAGCGTAACGCTTCTGGCCTAGGGGCTAGGGGTGTTACATTGATGGTATCAGAGCAAAGGTCCTGTGACCATAGGCCGCGACCTGAGTGTTGCATTTCATATAGTCGCCTAGGAACACTGTATGGTTATGTGACATATGCCTTCCTTGTGTGCAAATGCGAGTTTTATGTGAATGTTCGCGCGTTTCACTAGTTAGATGCGGCTTCAGTAAGCTGAATGGTTGGATGAGAGAACCATTTGTTAAGGTATAGGCCGAGTGATTCATATTGTCGTGCATGAGATAAGTGTTAGCTCAATCGAAAGTTGTTTCGTATATATGCTTTGGTGATTTTAATCCAATGTTTAAAGAACATATGATTTGAATCGAACGATTGGAAAGCCTTAACTCTACGCTCATCTTTGCCCCTAAAATACGATTTGCTCCTCGGGCCCCATAATGGAGTGAGCAGACGTATTCAAAGGTTGGTAGAGAAAGAGCTAGAAGCAATTAAACTATTTCCTTTTGAAAGCCTAAAGACCTTGAAAGTTAAAGTCTTCCTGATTAGTGAGCTAGGGTTTTGCTTTGACATTCAAGATCTTTTTAATTGTTTGGTTGAGTCTTATTGTTGCAACCGAAGACTCGCATTTGCTTTGCAATAATGCTTGGATTTAGCCATATGAGCGTAACTTTCTGTGTGTAATCAAATGATTTTGAGTGTCCACATGCCAAGGTGTATGCATTGCCGGATGTGTTAACGATTTGTTTGCAAGTGATTAGAGTTAGCTTTCTATGACTGAGAATCTCACTAGGTGATCCCCCCCATATGTGAATTCTGAGTTGTTTAAAGAAATTAAATGAGATTTTGTTATGCTTGGATAGAAATTAAGCAATAGCAGTGCATTTCTCTTGACTATTGCATGAAAATTATCCTCATCATCTAGCGCAATGCTTGTTGTCACCTGTACAATGTTCTTGATGTCCTATGTGAAATTGAAAGTGTTCTTGCTATATCAAACCCCAATGCACCCAGAAAGAACAAGGTAGAGAGAGCCTGACACGCACTTTGAAATTGTATGCCTTTTACTACGGTGAATGTGGTTGATACAGCAGTTGTGACATTATGTGCAATGCTAAGCTCGAAAGGGCTTATATAATTACTTAGACTTGTTTTAGAGCAATCCTTGATAAGTTATATTATTGAAGAGCGAAGTAATTGGATTTCCTACTGTTAGTACATCCTTCAGTGTGATTATGCATACGATTGAGTTAGATGGACTACTTAAGTTAATCGACAGGATGGGCTAAGGGAATTGCCTAATTGTTATATGAACTAAAGTGCCCCTATTGTTATGTTTTGTTAAAGTCGCTATTTATTCATCTACTTAGCTAGAAATCTTGTAACCATAGAAGTTACATTCACACTTGCTTGCCTTGCGTGTTCTATACCTAATCATATCGCATGCTAGCATACCCATGATCATACCTGGATGCGTGACTCCAAGGTTTACGAATGATTGTACGTGAAATGTTTGATGGCTTGGTTGATCAGTATGACATGGGATGACATGATTGAGAGTGCCACATGTAAATTGGTGAACTTCATGGCGAACCTTAGCATTGCATTTTTGTTAGTTGTTATGAATACTACCATTGATGTTATAGAGTCCTCCCATTTGCATGTTACCATGTTACAATTATGAGTGCTAGTACTTCACGAACTTAGAGACCTATACTCGTGTGAACGTGTGAATATGGGATTGTCTAGGTACCTTATGAGACTCAATGATGTGCTTAGTATACTTGTGGTCGTATCGAAATCCTCACTGCATCACTTGATCATTAAAGTGTGGAGTATGGTTGCAAGTAGGGATAATTGAAATATATCATCCAACTTAAAAGAGCCATGTCGTGATATACACTTGTGATCCTTTAATAAGGTCGTAAACGGGCAGAGTTACGGGCATAAGCATGTCATCTTACTTGCATATTCTCATGATATAGGAATGTTTGTTTTGTATGTGACGCTAAGTGATGCTGTGTGATGTATCCATTACTTTGCTATACAATAAAAACTCCCTGGTTAAGTAACTCAGTTTTGAAATGCTTCGATTTTGTATGCTAGTGAATGAGCTTGACTCGAGTCGGATTGCTATGTGACTCGATTGTTCCAACTATCTAAGTTTTGTAATTGATGATATGGCATAACCTCTAACTTGTTGCTTGCAATATGTATATCAACCGGTTTCATGTTACCTCCATTCCCGAAACTTGAGTGTTGAATTGCTGACACTATGCAATACTATGTTATGCTATTATACTTAAACGATTCTATGTGATGCTATTATGCTTAAATGATACTATGCGGTGCTAGGTGACATTTTGTTCTTCTAAATGTGTTATAGTAGTCTCCATGTTAACCGTTGTGATCCCAAAAGTGACTTGAATTCATTTTTTAGAATGAGACTGCTGGTGTGTGACCGTAAGATGTCATTACCTCGATTGTCATGCCTTTCGATGCCCACTTATAGATATGCATATGCATAGATTTACTGCTCGCCATGCTAACTAAGTCTGGATGATCGGAAATCTCTGTTCTTTTTCAAAACAAACTCGATATGGTTTTCCACGCCAACTCAGTTGCCCCTCTTCAATGCGATTTGCCCTCGGCGCCTAAATAGAGCGAGTAGATGCTTGAAGAGGATTGGCGAGGAGGAGACTGGATACCATAAGACAATTTTCTTTTGATTTAAAAAGAAGTAGTGATTGCAAAATGGAACCTTTTGGAAACCCACCGTGTAGATCTTACCTGCGTGCGTTCATTTTAGGAAAAACCGAACTTAGATTTAGAATTTCGAGGACGAAATTCTTTTAAGGGGGGAGAATGTAAGACCCGCCTTCGCTACTTTTACGTTAAGTTGCCTGTCTTCCTTTTTACGTTATAAAACCATATTTTTAGTAACTGTATGAGTTAAATGATTATCGATGTGCTTTTGGGAGTTATAATTTTTTTTAAAAGGGGATTATTATTATTGCTATTATTGATTTAAAATCAGTTCGTGCTATCTGCGCCTTCAAATCCTATCGATAGTTTAATTTAGTCGTTATTCGAATTATTTAGTCGCTTCCTGAATGCGAGTAGGTTGTTAACCGTAGAATTAGCTTCGAGGCTTATTAAAACCGAACCTTGACATATTTGGGAATGAATAGTCGATAGAAGGCCGTATTAGTGATTCGGATTTAGAGTTCGGGATACGAACTAAACTAGCGGTGCTTGTTGTTAATCGGCTTGTAATAAAAAGATCAAAAAGGGAGGAGTATTTTGGTAATTAGGCGCGAGGCTTTTTCTTCCTCTCCCTTCACGCGACCCCCGCCCCCGAACACACTCTCTCTCTCTCTCACTGCCCTGCGTTTTCTCCTCCTCTCCAGCCACCATGAACGCCGGCCACCTCCTCCCTCCTCACACCCACCTGTCGCCGGCGAGAGAAGGGGACGACCGGTCCCCTCAGCCACGCCAACCACCGCCCAAACCTCCCCACCCCTCGTCCTCCACGACTCACGGCCAGAAACCGACCCAGACACGCGTCCACCACCGGAAATCGACCATCCACGTGCCGAAATCCGGTGACCCACCTCCATCCCAGCCTCCTCTATAAATTAGAGCCAAAAATCGAGCCTCAATCCGCCACAAGCATCACCGAATCGAGGGCTAGGGTTCGAATTTGCTGGCAGACGGGCTTGGGTTCGGGTTTAGCAGCGTGGGAGCATTGGTATTTACTGTTTGAGGTTGAAACTAGGCTAACCCAGGTGGGTGTTCTCGCCTCCTAAGTTATTACTATTTTCGAAGTTAATTTTCAGCAGTTTGATGTTGCATGTCAAGTTAGGGCTTGTTAAATTCGTTAGAAATGACAAGGAATAAGTTATTCATGCTTAGGTTCGAATCAATTGGTTGTTTCATGCCTGAAATTGAGAATCGATGTGAATTCTGCACCTAAACCGTAGTCTTGTGTGAACAGCGAATTCGAATTTATATGGACATATTTAGCTTCGAATCGAGTTAATGAGTTATTGTTTGAAAAGGAATTAGAAACGAAGTTAGTTTGATATGTTTAGCATCGATTCGAACCCATGAATGTAAATCATGCTCGAATTGTTAATTCGAAGTAATTTAAACGTGTTTAGCATCGATTCGAATCCATGAATGTAAATCATGCTTGAGATATTAATTCGAAATTAGTTTAACGTGTTTAGCATCGATTCAAGTTAATGAGTTAATGTATGAAAAAGAATTAATATCGAAGTTATATTAACGTGCTTAGCTTCTATTTAAGTTATTTAGCTAATATATGAAAAAGGATTAAAATCGAAGTTCTTTTAATGTCTTTAGCTTCCATTCGAATTAATTAACCAAAGCATGCAAATGAGCTAATTTTCGAGGTAAATGAAGGGTGTCTGGCTCCGAATCAAGTAGCTTAGCCAATACATGTTAAACGAATTAATCTCGAAGTTATATAAACATGTTTAGGTTCGATTCGAGTTAAACTAACTAATGCATGTAAACGAATTAAATTCGAAGCTATTGAAATATGTTTAGTTTTCACTCGAACCTCTGTTCTCTGTACATTCATGCTTAGGAAAGTTGCTTCGAAATGTATCGTATATACTTAGAATCAAATTATGCTTGATTTATTGAATAAAGTGTTGTCAATTCATGAATAAATGTGACCATATGAACGCTTGTTGTAGCGCACCGCTGAATGGTGTTGGATGCTCAGGTAAGAACCTAAGCTTCACCCTTTATTTTTATAAGCTAATAGGATAGTATGTTGTAATTAATGAATCGATGAATCGAGTTGGTAGTTGGATGGTTTGAGGAAAGAATCATGAGCGTTCGAGGTCCTGTGGTACGGTGCTTGTGAGGAGGGAGTTCGGGTTGTGAATTGACCGCAATCGTGTGGATTGCGAGGCCATGTGTGGCTCATTGTGTTGTTGAAATGATTATGAAGTGTTTGAATGTGAAACGTGTGAATCCCTTTCCCCCTTTATGTCTAAGATGCATTATGCGTGAAAGTGTGGTGATTTGACAAAGAACGTTTCTCGTGTTTTCAAACTAATAATAGCCATGATTAATAGCAAGTAATGGCCTATTTTCGCTATACAAACAGTATTTGGGAGTGAACCTGCTTGAACGGGGGAATCCCTAAAACGGTTTAGAAAAGTGTGAGGTATGTGATAAATGATTTTACCAAAAGACACAACAAAATTATTAGCCGTTATGGCCGACACGCTTTAAGTGGCTAAGATAATGTCCTGCGGACAATATGATATGATGTAATGTTAACCTAGGGGATAAGTCCGGATAAACCCTAGAGGCCCTGATGAGGGCTAATGTAATGGTCCGATATGTTATATGTAGTCATCCCGGGAGTAAGAGCTTAAGCGTGAGCGTTAGGTCTCACTATGGGGTCCAGAATAGTTCTCACCCAATCAGCACCCTGTAATGATCTTATGCCAGAAGTACTTTCGTACTAAGTTAAGAAAAGCAATTGGCCCTTTGCCATTTTTAAACGATTAAAAAGGAAAGGAAGTTCTTTTTATGGGCCCAAAAGGCTATATGGAATGATGTATGAAAAGCTTATAAGGGTCGTTACACGACCAAATGAAATGAAACTTCCTTTGAAGACTAAGAAAACGTTTTCAACGAAAGAAAGAAAGCTTTCAATGAATGAGTTATGAAATGATCCTCAAGCATGTTTGAATGTGGATTCTTAGCCTATGTATTAAAGGAAAGCTTTCAATGGATGCATTATGAATGATTCTTAAATATGGTTGAACATGAATTCTAATCTTATGTGGCATCATTCTTATCCATAGCAAATCTGTCTGATTTAAAGTGTATAAGATGAGAAAGAAAATTGTAGCACGTTAAAAATTCCATGAATGAAGGTACTTATCCATGAACGTTGATATGTGAATAGCATGCGAGGGTGTCATATTGCTTAATATGATGTTTAAAGGTACTTAAATGCTTGATATGCGTTGTGTGTGATACGTATATTATATGAATGAACGTTAATATGTGAATGGCATGCGACAGTGTCATATGGCTTAATATGATGTTTAAAGGTACTTAAATGCTTAATACGTGTTTATGCGTGTGATATGTGTATTATATGAATGAAATACCAAGAAAAGTGTACTTATGAAAAGGGATAACCTTATATACACATCATACGATTGAGAGTTCATGTGTAGTTTAAATGGAGTGTTAGGAAGTTATATTATGAAAAGAACAGATCCTTATACTTAGCCTTCGATGCTTACTCACGTGCCTAATTGCTTGCTAGTAAAGAACTCCGTCGTTGAGGAATCTAGGAATGTGACTGAGTGGTCGAAGTGAAGTTTATGTTTAGTGATCCTCCCATGAAGGTTCTATAAATATCTATTATGATAGTAAAGTATGGAAACGTGATATGTGACTAGTAAAAATAGTATTGCCTGCACCGGTTTTGGTTTTAAGGGGGTTGGGGAATACTCACTGAGCGTGTGGTTACTCATCCCACTATTCTTTCCCCTTTTCCCTAGGTTTTCTTTCTGACAGGAAGAAGTTCAGTCAGATAAGTCCAAAAGGAACCTATTGTTGCTTACAAGGCGTCGTATGTGCTCATTTGAAGGGATCTTACGTGTTTAATGAAGTCATGTAATGTACTCTTAGTTTATAAAGATCTGTAAACGATTATTCTAGTTCATGTAATGCATATGGTATAAAGGTCGCTCTGTACGGCCGTCTGAGCCAACCATCAAGTTAGTTAGATGTCTTCTTGGTTTAATTTCTAAATCTTAATTCCGGTTTTGTTAACCGTTGAGTTGTATCGTCCATTTCTTCTTTATTCATGAATCAACCTGGCTGGTGTACTCCGAGCGAGTGGCTCGTTGAGTTATGAACTCCGGTGTGTGGCCGTGGAGCTATGTTTTAAATGTTTTGCGCTTCTATTGATTTACAGGGACTTATTGTAAGGCTTTTAGCCTGGAAACGGTCAGTATTTAGGGGGAACTCTGCCCGTTTCGTCCCAGGAATTAAGTAAGAAGTTAGGAAAGCGTAACGCTTCTGGCCTAGGGGCTGGGGGTGTTACGTACGTACGTACGTATGTATGTTTGTATGTATGTATGTATGTATGTGGAGGAACTGTATAGATAAGGATCTATAAATGCGAATTTGTATTACCCCTTTGAACTGTTAGGCGCTATAGTGGATATATTGTGGCTGGTTTTAGGTTCCACACATTGGATCAACAAGAAAATAGAAATTGTCAAAACAGTGGTGTCATGGTGAGAGGTGGTGATTATTCTGACAAAGAATACTATGGTGTATTAAGGGGCGTCTGTGAGCTGCAATATCCAAATGGGAATCATGTTTTTGCTTTCAAGTGTGATTGGTACGATGTTCATGATCAAGAAAGAGGATATGAGATTGATGAGTACGGAATAACCAGTGTATGAAGTGGACAATCTTTGAGCACAGATGAGCCATTTGTATTAGAATCACAAGTAGAGCAGGTTTTTTATGTAGGAGAACCTGAAGACAAAGATTGGCTCGTTGTGATAAAGACTGAACCTCGTGACTTGTTCAAAATGCCAGAAATCAATGTGGAGGAGGATACACTTGAACAAGCTGACAATGATCCAGTACAGTAGGAGGAAGTATAGCAATCCACTTGTCTTTTAAGGTCATCAGCACTTGTAGAGGACATTTGTTTAGCCACGAATGATTTTATTGTTGAAAGAGGTGTTCAAGAGGCTAAATGGGCTAATAAAGAAATAGAGAATATCAAGCAACAGAAGCAGGGGAAACTAGCAAGGAAAAAAAGTCGAAGGAAGCAGAATAGGCAAGAGATGGATTTGGATGGCTTCATTGTTGGGGATGATGTTGAAGTCTAAATAATGGATGTTTTGACTATTCTGAAACAATGTCGTATGTACTGTTGGTCATGCATATGGTTGCATATAAGCTAGCTAATAGTACTTTTGATTAACTTAAATGAATTAATTATCATTATATATGAGGATCCTTGTATTTCCTTACTTTCTTTTGTTAAATTGTTTATTGTTCTTTTTAAAATTTTTGCCATTGTTAAATTGTTTATTGTTCTTTTTAAAATTTTTGCTAAAGTGGCTTGCTGTTCATCCATGCTGGAAAGGTAAGGAAAATCCTTTAATAATTTTCACCCTTTTTATGTGATTATAATTTTTCTTACTATGTATGTCATATCCAGTGCTTTCTAATAACATTGGCCCTATATCCATAGTCTGATCAAGCTATTAATCATTTATTATTATTACTGATCACAGGTATGGTGCGACAAGGTCAAGGTAAGAATACACGCAGAAATACATGCAGAAATGCACAAGGTCAATTTTTAGGGAAAGGAATGAATAATATGGGTTCGTTTGGCCTTGATATTGATATTAGTTCCAATACACATAGTCTCATAGAAGAAGTTTGAAATGACAACCTAGTTTCTAGTCCTGCAAGAGATCAACAAGGTAAATGCCCATAATAAGTTCTTAATTGCATTTCTAAGTTATTAATCATTGTTGTGATCAATTGTGAATGCTTATTTTTGGCGTGTTAAATAATTTTTTTCCTAATCATATGCTATTTGACTAACAAGGTGGTGAAAAAAGAAAATATCCAAGTAAGTTTTCTAGAAGAGCTGAAGTTGTTTTAACTGCACATGAAGTGGCAGATGCGACTCCAAAGGCTGATGCAAATGGACTTGATAATAATCAGAATCAAAGGGTAAGGGCAAAGCACATGCATGTAAGGAGACAGAGAATTCAAAGTGAACCAAATGATGCAAATAGTAGTCAAGGTAATGAACTTGACAATAAATAACTGTATCTTTTGTATTTGAATTTGAATTGCTTTCTTTAGCTTCATTTTAGTAGCTATTGAATACTATTTGCAATAACCTATTTTGGTTCATCAATTTGTTAAGCTTCTGCTACAAGTATGAAAAAAGGGAAAGGTCAAAGAGGCAAGTATAGAAGCTTAATGATTGAGAAGAAAACTCTTGGTGGTCAATGTAAGCTTGAAGTAGAAATACCAGACTATGCTAAGCCATTGGAGATAATGCTACAAACTTGGTGAATTTTTTGTGGCTATGTTGTGAGAACAACAGCTTTGATAGATACAAAAGACTGGGGACATGTGGCTTCTACATATGGTCCTGCAATATGACTACAAGTTCAGGTTTGTTTTTGAACTTTAATTTGAAGAAAATACAGGCATATTATTATGTCTATACCAAAGCCTCATAGGAGTTGTTTTTAGCATAGAGACAATGCTTATATTTATAAACAGAATAAGTTCAAAATCAAGGATTCTGAGCATGAATTGCCTAGACTGCAAGGTTTTGTTACGCATGCACTGCAAAGATTCTATCAATACTGGAAGTCTCGTCTGCATACATACAATAAAGAATGTGGATCAACACATGAGGAACGTCTTGATAATCCACATGAGGATTTTCCAATTGAAAATTGGAGACGTTGTTGTGCAACTTTTGATTCTGATGACTTTAAGGTGATATGCTTCACTTAAATATTGGTTTTATTTCTTGATGAGATTATTATAAATGATGTCCTTGTATTTCTAGGCAGAGGTTGATTTATGTTCATTTCATTAATCTTGAATTATAGAAAAAGAGTGCAAGGAATAGTAAGAATCGAAAATCAGACAAGTAGTGTAAACATACAACTGGGAATTTGTCTTTTCCTGAGGTTGAGGATATTTTGGTGAGGATTAAATGCATAAAAATTAAATTCTTTGGTGATTATTTGTTCTTAGAATTCACTAACAAAATCTTACAATTGTAGACCAAGAAGAACAACAACGTAAAGCCTCCTGTTGATGTTATTTGGCTGGCAGAACACACTCATACAGATGATGGAGTGTTGGTGTGGGTTGATGATAAGCGCTCAAAGCAAGTGCATGTAAGTATTGTCTTTAAATGTTCATTAACTTGCAAATCAAGCAACTATATCAAGTTTGATACTAATCTGATATATTTTTAAAGTGACCTCCATGACCTTGTACAAAACAAGGACAAAGAAGGAACTACTCAAACGCAAGAGGAAATGTTGCTTCAAGTACTTGGACCAAAATCTGGGTATACTCGTGGCAAAGGTAGTGGCTATGGTGGTTCCATTAAAGCAAGGATAAATGAAGAACAACAACAAAAAATACATGAGCAGCAAAAGTAGATAGAAGAGCTACAAAGCCGATTAGACACAAGTCAAAAGGAAATGGAGAAACACAAAGCAACACAACAATGTAATATGATAGCCATGGAGGACCGTTTAATGCAAGCTATATCTAATCAAACCACAAGGTAAGATATATTATCGTAGCGTCTTCTTCCTCCTCTTCCCTCTCCTCCTCCAATTTTCCCTCATATTGTTGGTTTTAACATTGTTGTTGCTTGTGCTGATGGTTGAATAATTTCAAATAACAGAACGTGGAATAATTAGTGAAAAAAGTATATTCAAATAATATAATGTTGGACTAAATTGTTACAACTAGTTCACATTGCACTCTTGGTGGGCTAGTTTTACAGTTTGTGCATTTTGTCATGTCTCCAGCATATGGCTGTTGATTTATGTTGTTTCTCCGGTGTGTGGTCGTTGAGTTGGGTGTTGATCTTCGGGCGTGTGGTCCGTTAGTTGTGTAAATACATATGACTTATCTTGTCCACAACTTTTTTGGAAAGTAAAAATTTGTATTACTTCCAAAACTAACTTGAAGTGCAAATGAGGACTTTTTTTTAACCGTTGACTAACTTTCTTACTTGTCCCTGAGATGCATCAAAACCATGATGTCATGAATTAGCTCTAAGGATGTTCTGCTCTCGTTCATATGGATCATGTAGTACCTTCCATAGCAGTTTACGCGGATAGCAGTAGTTAGCATAGTTATTGCTATTTGTTGTAATATTTTACTACATTTCCTATTGACAAAAATAATTACATCACTTCATCTCATTTGCTAAAAAAGGAATGTCAATCTAGCCACAAAGCTTGCTCCGGACCTCTCTACAAAAGGTACAATCATAAAATAGATGTTTGCGGTTCACCATTGATTTGAGGAATTGCATTGCACTTGATTTCTTATTCGATGAAATGAACTGGAAATGACACTTTTTTTTTTTAAGCTATGTTAGATCACTTTGGTTTGCTATTTGACATAATTCCTTTGCATCTATCGGCGCATGTCTCATGAAGGTGGTGATGATAATTCTGGTCAAGAATGATAGACAAGTGAGAAGCAACAACAGGAATGTACATTTTGTGGAACTTATTGACATTCTTCTTGGCTGCTTTATGAAGTAGCCGAAAATGGCTTGTGATGGCTATTTTTTGGATGATGTGGTATACTCTAGCCCACAAGTGTTGTGTTTATTGGATTAGCAATTGGTCATGTAAGCCTTGTGGATGGAGACAAGTGATTTTGTGATTATAGATAACAATTCTTTTGGACAATGCTATGTGAGCCATTGCAGTGACTTCTCCTTTTGCATATATTCTTTTAGCTTCTATGCAGGTTCTCTCTACAATTTCTATATTTCAAAAATGAAATGAATATGGAAATTTTTATTTAATGCAGTGTTCTAGTCAATTAAAAAAAATCTATCTAAAAATAAATATTTCTTCCAAAACTGCCTGTAATAGCAACAAAGCTCTTGTGACTAAAAACCTTTTGTGATTGACCACCACAGGATCTTTGGCGACAAAGTCGGTTGTTGCTGTAAACAGGAGAGTTATAGCAACAGCACCCACCATTGCCAATTACAATCTACTGCAACTGTAAAACTTGTTGCCTTATATATACAAGAAGGTTTTCATAACGTTAAAAATTGTTACCAAAAAGAGATGATTTCGCAGCAAGATTGGTCGTTGTCATAAATCAATCTATGAACCAGATTCGGTTGGAGATATACACCAATGGGTGGTTTTCCACAACAAACATCTTGTGGCAAAAAACATTTTTTTCGCCACAACGCAAAGTCATTGCTTAAAGCTTTAGTAACGGACTATGTCATAAGAAAAAGACATTGTCGTTGCGGAAAAGTATTTGTTGTTGCCAAAGATATTTTTAGCAACAACATCTTGCGTTGCCAAAAAGCAATTTTCTTGTAGTGAATTATCTTCCCATCTATGAACCCAAGCTTATTCTTAGCCTTCAATGCCGTTCTTATGGCTTGCTCCACAAATTATAGTTCTTGCCATCAAACTTAATAGTTGTTATGATAGCTTCAAGCGAGTCTGATGGGTGGAGAAGTATGAGGGTCGATTATCTATGGTGAACCGCATTGGTTTTTTATCCTTAGTCATGATTCTCCTATTAAAGCGAGTTTACGTTTAATCTGAATATGTGCCTTTCTCCGATACCATAAGAAAAGGCTGGCAGATTATGAAGAAGAAAGCACTATACTGTTTCTTATTTGAAAAACAGTGGCACACAACAGACACATGGAGTAATAAATATAACAAAAACCTAACCCTAGCTTGCCACACAAGTAACCGATTTTGACTGGGACACGGAACCAAGAACAACTAGGATAATTACAAAATTATCACTATACAATAATCATTATCTCATTGGCAATTGTAAGACCATTTTAATAGAACAATTGAGAACAGTCATAAGATCACAATTGATCCACACATAATATCTACAGAGATCCGAAAAGCTTAGTTAATAACAATACCACCATTATGAAAGTGTGGACTTAAGTGAATCTCAATTTGGAGTTGTATCGCGTGTGTACACTTAGGCTTTTATTAGGCAAGTGAATAATTCGTATTGTGAAAAGACACTTTATAGATAGCCTTCATATATGCGATATGTTCTCATGTAGTCCAAAAAATATATAACCCAAATTAATGAATCAATTGGACCAATAAATGATTCTAAGAAATTTAACAAAATATGAAGTCATCTAATAGTAGTGGTAGTAGTAATAGTAATAGTAATAACAATAATAATAACAATAGTTGTTTCAAATAATAATAGTAATAATAATAATAATAATAATGGTAATAATAATAACCATCATCATCATCTTAATCATATTGTTTGTTGTTATCATTAAAATCACTATTAGATGCTCAAAGTTGCAACGTTGGAATGAAAAGTGCTTGGTGGGTTATCTGGGTCTGGAAGTGTCACCTAGGATAAGATTTTGTGCCTGGAAACGTTGTGCACGAGCCCAGCCAACAGCAGCTCGGCAGGCTAGAAGAATAGAACTTTTCGATGAAGTGTGGTATTTGTGGGTCGATTGAAGAAAAAAATGCGCATACCATCTTTGAATGCCCACATGCTTTCTCTATTTGGTAAGGTGCCTCTTTTTTCTCCCTTCTTAGTGACTACTCTAATTTTTCTGTGTGGGACATATCTCTCCATGCAAGAGTTATTCTGGGTAATGAGGGATGTGCTCAATTTGTGGTGGTGGCAAGATGTGCTAGGGTATTCGAAAAAGGTATCTTTTCTACTAGTGTATCCCATATCGATGCTTCTTCCTAGTTGAACCCCATCACATTTTTTCATGACTACTAGGATGCCAAGTAAAGTTGTAGAGAGGTGCGGAACCAGATGCTCGTGCTCCAAGACATTCTGGTCTTGGGATGTGGAAGATAAATTCTTATGGAGCTAAACTTGGGGATTGGGGGAATGGTTGGGGTATAGTCGTGAGCAATTATGAAGAGGATGTGGTCATCTCGAAAGAGGTGCAAGGACCTAGGCTCCTGGGTCATGAGATTGAAAAGGCTCATGCATGCTATTTTTCCCTTCAGGTGGCTCATCAACAAGGACTTTGCAATGTTGTAATAGAAAGATATAACTTGGCTCTAATCTCAAAACTGAAGGAGGAACTTGCATCTGAAATTGGCCTTCTGGTTGCTGATATTATTAAGCTTAGTTGCTTACGTGATTTTTATGCCTTTTAGTCGCTTGTTAATAGGGAGAGTAACCGTATTACTCATTTACTATCTCATCTTCACCTCTTCTCTTGAATAAAATAATGAATACCTAGTCCTTATAAGACTATGAAGTTCTTAAAGTCTAATGATGAGCTGCATACAATAGATCAGAGAGTAACATAACTACTGCTGCTAAAGTTTGTTCCAGGCCATGCTGACGGGCACCAACCTATAACTAACTCGTTAGATATTTAGTTATAGGTAGCATTCCCTATATATATATATTATATATATATATATATATATATCTATATATATATATATATATATATATATATATATATATATATGCACACGCACGCACATTAACATAACTACTGCTGCTAAAGTTTGTTCGAGGCCATGCTGACGGGCACCAAGCTATAACTAACTCGTTAGATATTTAGTTATAGCTAGCATTCCCTTATATATATATATATATATATATATATATATATATATATATATATATATATATATATATATATTATATATAATATATGTATGTACTATGTATGTATATATATATATTAGATATATTATATATATATATATATATATGTATATATATATATATATATATATATATATATATATATATATATATATATATGCACACGCACGCACATTGTATTCATGGCATTCATTCATGCATTTTTTTCTCAAATCAACAAACACAATTCAGCTTCGTGGATTCTCTCTCTCTCTTTCTCCCCCTCTCTCTCTCTGATTTCTTTCTCTTGTATGCTGATTAACATGGTATGAGAGCTACATTTCATTGAAATCATATTCTAATTTTTCATCATCAATTCTCAGGTGATATCGTACCTCATTAGTTCTTTCCACATTGTTTGATCCCAAACTGATTTCACGATTTATCTGTCAATTTCTTGATTGAAACATGGATGGGAATGATATTCATAATCCTTCATATCTTTTGTTTTTGCATCCTCTAACAATCCGAATAAAATTCTTGTTAGTGCGCTAATGAATGGTGATAACTATGGACGTTGGAAAAAGGCTATTGAAGTAGCCTTGATTGCTAAAACAAATTAGGGTTTGTGCTTACAATTGTGACAAAATCAGCTATTACTTCTGCTTTTATTTGCTTAATGGAATAGATGTGATAAAATGGTAATTTCTTGGTTGATCAATGCTGTGGTCAAAGATATTGGTTAGAGTATTTTGTTCTCTGCACTACAACTCTACAAGGGATGTTTGGATCCAAGTTGAATAGCGATTTGAGGGACTTGATGGCACTAACATTTTTAAGATAGCAAGGGATTTGTGTTTGGTGTCTCAGAACAATATGTCTATGGCAGATTACTTTACCCAGATAAAGAAATGTGGGATGAGTACAACGGATTGATTACAAGAAAGAGATTAATCCAAGAACAGCGACTTATGTAGTTCTTGGTTGGACTCAATGAGGATTACAGAGCTGTAAGAGGTAGTATCTTAATGATGAAGTTGTTGCCAAACATAGACCAACTTTACATCATGATATTACAAGAGGAAAAGCAAAGGTCTCTCAATGCTATGTGTCAAATCTCTAATGCATCAGCAGCATTCAATACGATTTATCATAAAAATACCACTCTTATGCCTGATCATGCAGTCTTAGTGGCCCAGCAACAAAGATTTTACAATCAAGGTTCTAACCATTCACAACGGAAACCTCTTGGTTATAATCCTAACTTTAGACAAGTACCAAAGTTAGTTATCAAGACAAGAAGAAACTCTTTTATCATTTCTACAAGATGACAAGCCATAAAATCTAGAAATGTTATAAAATTAATGGTTATCCTCCTAGCCATAAGTTCTACAAGGGGAGAAAAGTAGCTACTACTGCGCAAACTGAATTAACCAATTCCAAACCTAGGTACAATCCTACTGCCCCTCAAGAGACATACCCCTATCCAACCATAGAAGCATATCCTTCAACACATTCTGCCCCTGCCCTGACCCCCAAAACAGTACAAATCAATTGCTCCAGGTTCTAAGCAAGCACACTACTGAGCAAGACAAAGGCAACATTGACAACATAAGTTCAGTTGGTTTCTTAGCAGGTAAAAGGTTTTGCTTCTTTACGTCAATAGACAATGATGCTCAAGTCATTGATAGTGGAGCAAGTGATCATATTACCCCGAATTTTTCATGATTGCATAATGTGAGATCGATTCAACAATCATGTTATATAACCGTGCCCAATGTTAAGCAAGCTCAGATTAGGCATGTGGGTTCCATAGCATTTAGTTCTAGTATAGAATTGAAGGATGTACTACATATTCCAGATTTTCAGTTCAACCTTTTGTCAATCAGTAAGTTGACTAAGCAATACTTAGCAGATGTTATCTTTACACCTGAGTTATGTTTGCTTCAGGGCCAAGCTATGCAGAAGGTAGTCATCCTTGGTGGGCAAAACAAGGGACTATACTGCATGAGCAAGAATCATCAAGTTTAGCAGCTCAACAACAAGACAAAGAACATCATCACAGCTTGTTTTTCTACTTCAAAGCTTAACATGTTTGTTTAGGACATTTGGCATTTGATCAATTGAAGAATGTTAGAATATCTGAATGTAATAATTTTAAATAGCATGGTGTTTGTCAGATATAACCTTGGCAAAGATGCACATAAACTCTTTCCCTGTAAGTCATACAAGAGCTATGTTGTGCATTGAACTTTTGTATCTTGACATTTAGGGTCCATACCTTTATAGCATATACAATGGTTCACACTATTTCCTCACCATAGTAGATAATCATTCCAAAGCAACTTGGGCGCATGTACTACCTCATAAGAGTAATGCATTGCTTCTATTAAAGTCTTTTGTTGTTTTTGTGAAAAAGCAATTTGGGGCTGATATGAAAATCATAAGATCTAACAATGGTTTAGAGTTCAAAGAATCATCAGCTTTGGAGTTTTATAACAATTGAGCCATTTTAAATTAGACATCCTGTGTAGATGATCCCCAACAAAATGGGATAGTATAGAAAACATCAACACCTGTTAGAGGTTACTAGAGCACTCATGATCCAGTCCAAGTCACCTAAAAAGTACTGGGGTGAAGATCTTCTGACAGTAGTTTATCTCATCAACAGAATGCCAACTATTGTACTACAAAACAAGTCTCCATTTGAGGTTTTGTATAATGTCAAGCCAGTGTATCAACATTTAAGGGCTTTTGGATGTCTTTGTTATGCTTTACATTGGAAAGAAACAAGAACAAACTGCAACCTAGAGCTCATCCTTGCATTCTTCTTGTCTATCCATATGGTCAGAAGGCTTATAAACTTCTGAACCTATACTCCAACAAAATCATTATTTCAAGAGATGTTACTTTCCATTAAAATGTTTTCCCATTTCATCATCTTCCATAACAAAAACATAGTCCTCTTCAATTGTTACATATTTCATATAAGATACTTCTGTTTTTCAAGAACCTAAATACAATTATTTTTCTAATCAACCTATATTTTCCACCAGTTCTTTAGCCTCCACACATCCTCATGCCTCTACCAATCATTCTCCATCTGTCTCCTCTTCATCAGATATAACTCTCCCACATACTTCAAATGTTATAGACACCACTATTACTTCAGCACCTACTAAAAGATCTACCAAGGTTCAACAACCACCAAGATATTTGACAGATTTCTTTTGTTAAATGATTCATTCCAATTATCTACCCACTGAACATCATGCTATGGTTTTTGCTCTAGCATAGCACCATGAGCCTAGGAACTATGAAGAGGCCTCTAAAGATCCTAATTGGATACAAGCCATGAACAAAGAGATAGATGCCTTGTTGTTGAACAACACATGGGAATATGTAGATTTACCACCCAGTAAAAGAGATATAATTAGCAAGTGGGTCAACAAAGTCAAGTTAAAGCCAGATGGCTCATTGGAAAGACTTAAAGCAAGGCTTGTTATTAGAGGCTTTACTCAGAAGTATGGTATTGATTGCCAAGAAATCTTCTCTTTAGTAGTTAAGATCACTACCATAAGAAGTATTGTTGCCTTGGCTATGTCAAAAGGATGGATTGTTTCTCAACTAGATGTTAATAATGTTTTTCTCCATGGAGACCTTAATGAAGAAGTCTACATAGAAGTACCAAAAGGCATTCCCAATCTATCTAATAAAGTTTATGGGCTTAAAAAGTCCCTATATGACCTCAAACAAGCTAGAATGCAATGGTTTAGTGAACTCAGCAGCACATTGATATCTTTGGGTTATCAGTAGTACAAAAATGATTATTCCTTATTCATCAATAAATCCTCTATAGATATCACTCTAGTGGCAGTTTATGTTGATGACATTATGCTCACAAGATCAAATCCAGCAGAGATAGAGCATGTCAAGCAATATCTGCATAAATGTTTTGGTATTAAAGATCTTGGCAGACTCAACTACTTTCTTGGCTTAGAAGCGAGCTATGTTCCTCAAGGAATTACATTGTCTCAAAATAAATTCACTCATGAACTCTTGAAAGAGAGTGGCTTAGACAACTCCAAACTAATTTCCACTCCTTTACCTTACAACTACAAGCTAAGCCACCCAGCAATTACAGAGCTATGGTGGGCAAGATAAATTTTTTAACAAATACCATACCAGACTTGAGCTTTACAGCTCAAACTCTTAGTTAATTTATGCAGCAGCTTAGGTCTTCCCATCTCTAAGCGTTGCATCATACCCTAAGATATATCTAATAGCCATATGAAAAGGCATTCTATTAAAAGCAACTGATTAGCTCACTTTACAAGCATATTCTGGCTCAAATTAGGAAAAGGCATTCTATTGAAAGCAACTGATCAACTCACTTTTCATGTACATTCTAACTCATATTAGGCTACCTACCCATTTTCTAGGAGGTCTACAATAGGTTATTTGATTATGTTGGAACCTACTGCCATCAGTTGGAAAAACAAGAAACAAAGTCTCAGGCTGTAGCAGGGGTCACTTGGCTGGTTCGACTCCTTGAAGAAATTGGTGTGCAATCACTTAAATATGTAACCCTACACTATGACAATCAGTCTACTATACACATTGGCAAAAACCCTGTGTTTCTTGAGAGAATGAAACACATTAAAATTATTTGCCATTTCACAAGGAAAAAGGTGTTGGACAGCTTATGACAACTATCAGGCTTACCAGCTACTCAATAGTTGATGGATGTTTTAACTATGATTTTAACTTCTCATCAACATGAGCACCTTCTACCCAAGTTGGGTATGGTTCCTCACCCTCATCATTCCAGCTTGAGGGGGATGATGAGCTATATACACTAGATCAGAGAGCAGCACAAAGAGCAAGCATGAATACCTGCTACTAGAGTTAATTATAGCTGATGCTGACACTATAAAAAAAAGTAGCTTTAACCAACAGACATCTAGTGAAAAAAAATAAGATTTGTTGGTAAAAGTGAGTTTTACAACAGATTTAGTTATTTGTTGGTACTGAAGTTTTCAATTTCAGAGGGAAGAATGAGTCCTAATATTTCCAACAAAATAAAAATGATGTGTTGGTATTATTATCATACTACCAGCAATCTAGCTATCTGTTGGTATTGTAATTACATTGCCAACATATTCATCTGTAAAAGAATTTCTGTTGGTATTTAAAAAGCGTGTTATCGCGGGAAAAATTGAATAACTATTTAAAAAATGCACACTTGGTAATAAATAAATAAAAAAAAGTACATGTTTCAAACCTAAACTATATTATTTAAGAGCTTGCCCTCCTCAACAAAACTAAACTGGCAGTAAATAAAATAAAAATTGAATTACATTACCAACAAAACTCTCGCCTAGCTCCCCCCCCCCAAAAAATCCCTAGAACACTCAAAAGGGAAATTACAGCGAAAAAACCCCGAACCCTCGTGCCTAACCATTGAAGAATCTGCCCAAACTCTCGTCTTCACGCCTAACCATTGAAGAATCCAACTCTCATCTTCTTTGTTTCAAACCTAAACTATACTCATGTTTCACACGCTACCTCATGTTCGTTGTTTCGCACGCAGAATCAGGACTAACCATTGAAGAGAACAGTAGTCGTCATTGTTGTTGGTTTCTTTGTGTTTCAATCTCTGTTTCGAATCTTCGTTGTTTCACACGCAGAACCTCAACTATACTCGAGTTTCGAAGGTATGTAGCGTTTCTCTCATCTTCTTTTTCAATCTATGTCCTTGTAGCCACTTTCTGGAGAGTTTGGTGCTGGAAAATCAAGGGTTTAGCGCCAGAAATTCAAGGCTAAACACAAGAAATTGAGCTTGTTGGTGTTCAATTTGCAATTTGTTGAAGGTATTGTATATTTGCAATCCTATTGAATTTGTTGGGTTTGAATGAGAATTAAAGCAACAACTGATTGGATTAAAGAGTTTTGTGTTTAACTAGTGGAAATTATTTGAATTTGAAGAATTCTTGTTATTTCTCCCGTGAATTTCTTGTGGGTATTTGTCTACTTTTGTAATTCCCTTGAACTTGAGGGTAGTAGCTAAATGTTCAAATAGTGAAAATAGTTCGGAAGCCATTTGGAAGTGAATTTTGAGGAAACCAGGATCACATAAGGGAAGTCATGGCAGGTTTGGGGTGATTTACCATTCAAATATAGGTGTCACAGGGAGCTAAGCTGATATTGGTTCTTCTTGTTAGAGATATGGTTCTAAAGTAGTTAGATCTCATGTTTTTTGCTGCATGGTGTGTGTTTCTGGCTTTCTATAGTAGCATTGCTCTTTCCTTTTAATAAGGCATCTAGTTATAGGTTTTGATCCATCTAATTGTGGGTTTTTGCTTGTTATAGTTAACTGAATGTTATCTTTTTAGCCCTAGATATTTTGAAGAATAATATGAATATTATCAATATCAGCTTAGTCTATGATCTGGAATGTCTTGTCTGCAATTCTGTATCAAATGCAGTTCTTTACTTGTCCATTTGGTCTGTTGTGGGGATTGGATTTCTATAGTGCATGTAGTAGATGTGTTTTTATAGGTTTGTGAGATTGTGTCAATAGGCATATGTGATTGACAATGCAGCATAGGTTTGGACGCTCTTTGCTGATGTATGACTTCCTTACTAGTCGAGCTCTATGAGAAGACAAGTTGCTAGACTTCCACTTAAATAGATATAGTGGCTACATTTTGCATCCTTGCTATTTCTTCTTGGTCCTAGTTATAGTTCTTGTTAAATCTTCAAAGATGAGACACACAGTAGCTTACTTAATTTGAAGTGGTTTGATGATTAGAGAAAAGGTATAGCTTCTTCCAATGTTCCCTATTATAGAACATCAATTGTGGCCATCAACTTCTCATTTTATTACATATAGATATGCATACATATAATAGTGTTGGTTTACTGAGCTTTTCTTTGGTCTTTATAACTATCATCTCAAACTGACTGTGCTATATAGGTAAATAATTACATATGCTATTCAATGCTTGATGATTTTCCAGCATGCATCAATATGGAATATGCTGGATAGTATGGCTTACTATAATATTTGCAATGAAATCAACATTATTTATTGCTAAGCTTCATATTTAGGTTTTGAAATCTCAAATCACATTTTCTTAAATCTTTGTCACTGAGGATAAGGGAATAATATGAGGTGAATTTGTTCTTGGGTTTCGCCGTTACTATGAGAGAGTAACTTATTCCTTAAGAAAGGATTATGGAAGTAGACGGAGTCACGAGCTTTTGGCGAGAATTTGGAGAATGGGATAGTACATATTTTGAAGGGCATGAGAACAAGGGCTCAAAGACATTTCATCATCCATTGATGTTGATGACCGTGTAATTAAAAAAACATGGATGCTTTTGTTTCCATTTTTATTTCTACTTTTATTTTAAGTTGTCCTTAAAAACTTCCACTTTCTGATTTTTAAAGCTCTACAACCTGTCAGTGAGCCCTCTAAATCTATAATGTAAGCACTTGTTATAGTTTTTATTCCCCCAACCCAGAAAAAAAAAGTCAAACCATTTTTAGTCTTCCTTCCCAGAGCTCTCTAAGGCTTTCCTTTTTGCATGTGTTAAGTTCTACTTCTTTTTTTTTTTTTTTTAGCTTTTCCTCTTTAACGTGTCAGATAAACCCCCCTTTCACCAACCATTAAAAAATGAAAAAATTAAAAAGTCCCCAGTGAAAGCAAATGACACTCACAATACTAACAGTTGTATTGTATATTTTTGACGAGTAAGATATGAGAAAAAATTACTGTCATGAATAACACAATAACTGCATTTAGTTTTTAATGGTATGTATGAACCACATGGTTAATAATGTGCATTTGACAAATAATAAAGAATTAGTTATGTTAAATTAGTAAAGTATTTTGTGTAATTTCTTGTTGTAGTATCTTCATTCTTATTCTCCTCCACCTCCTCCTCTTCCCCCCCTCTTTGTTGTTTTATTATTATATAAGTTGAAATGCATTAGTAATTAACAAATGTAAGAATTTGATAATTGAAACATGTAGGAACGTACTTGTCATTATGGTTGTGTTTAAGGATAAAAGATGGGTGAAGTTCAGGAGAACAGATGATGGATATAAGGAATGTTTAAATGCATTTTTTGATCATGCGTTTGCAACACCTACTGATAATAATAAGATTCCATGCCTGTGTTCAATTTATGCTAACCGCTTTTACCACGAGAGAGAAATTGTAAGAGGTCACCTTACCATGAAGGGGATGGATACTAATTATCGAAAATGTATTTGGGTTTTCCATGTAAAGCCAACAATGAGTGATGATGATGCTGATGATGATATGGTAGATGATGCATTTAATGATGAAAATTATGAATTATTTGACTATGACATGCATGATATGGTAGGAGATGCTTTTGATTGTCATGAATCTATTGAGGATTCCTGGGGACTTAATAAAGAGGCAAAGACCTTCTTTAAGTTAATTGAAGATGCAGGTCAACCTCTTTATCCTGGTTGTAAAGAGTTCAGTAAACTCTCATGTGTCATTGAAATGTATCATCTTAAATGTTTATATAGGGTGACTGATAGGGCATTGGATACTTTTGTCAAGCTTTTTAAAAGAGCTCTTCCCAAAGATTCAACATTGTCCGACTCTTTTAAAAAAATGTAAAGTATCATTAAGCAATTTGGTCTTGACTACCAACAGATCGATGCTTGTCCGAATGATTGTGTTCTTTTTTGGAAAGACAAGGCTGAATTAAATACGTGCCCTAAGTGCGATGCTCTAAGGTATAAGACAACAGATGATGGAGCAATTATGAAATTAGCTTCTGGTGATCTAGTTCCAGTAAAGGTTTTGCCCTACTTTCCATTATCTAGACTTAAGAGACACTTTATCTCATCTAAGACAGCTCCCTTAATGAGATGGCATGCGGAGAAACGCAAACAGGACGACAAATGCTGTTATGAGCTTGACAGGTATTTTGTTAGTTATGGAACTTTTTCTGCTTAGCTTTCACTATTCTGCTTTCGAAATGCTATTATGAGCTAATTAAGTATAGTGAACTGTTGCTCTGAAAATGATGGAATTTTAGACAAGTAATCTTAGGGTTGATTGAATTCCCTTTTAGAATTGAGTATAATTTTCTAGTCAAGTGTTATGTTTTGAATGATACATGTGTGATTTTTAGCTTTTTACGAATGACCGCAACAAAGAAGCTGGCAGATTTGCTACTGCTCAAACTGATAGGAAAAGTTGAAAGTACATCTAAAGAGAGAGAACCCAGCAAAAAGAGGCTTGCCACCTATGTTATCTTGTATTCATGGTTCAATTATGTTGTTTGGGTTGATGGCTATGTATGCTGTTCAGTTTTATTAGGTCATTACTAAAACAAAGTAAGAATTAGATTGTAATATGCCAAACCACTAAAAAGTTAAATATCTTTCACATGGTCGTTTTTTTTTTTTTTTGAGTTAATTCTAGTCTTTTTAATGTTATTTGGTTTCTTTATGGTGGAGGGGGTTTGATAACAAGTTAGTGTCTCTATTACTAACGAGTTAGTGTAATGAGTCACAGTTTATTGAGAACATGGTGTTGTTCGTGGCAATTGTTTGAGGGCCTATCAAAGGATATAATTTCCTCACTTAAGGATGAGGTTGCAAGCAACAAAAATGAAAATGACCATGAATTTGTAGAGGATGATTCTAAAAAAGGGGGGTCGTGCAATCAAAGCGCAGAAGATGAAGAAGAAAATGAAAAACAAGATCTTTAGTTTCTAATTGATCATTTTAATTTAATTTAGCTAGGATTCTTGTTGAATATTATTATCAAGCGCTTGATACTAATTGATAATTTGGACATCGGTACACTTTTGTTAGAGTAGGGACAATGGTTGTGATACTTTGTGAACTCTCACGTTAATTGTGATGAAGGCCCAAAGTATTGTGGTAAAGTTTTCCACCTTGACCAATGTGCACAGGTAGTAGTATAGGTTTGTGTCAGGAAAGGTCGACAAGCTTAATTACTATAGTACCATTCTTAACAATTTCTAATACATAGTAGATTTTTTTTACCAAAAGGAGATCATAAGTTTTACCAACAAATAGTTTTAGCAGGAAATGCATTCTCCCAATGGATGTTGTTGGTACAAAAGAATTTTACCAATCGATATTGTTGGCGGAAAAGACCTTTACCAATATATATTGTTGGCAGGAAAGATGTCTACCAATAGATATCATGGAGGGAATGACTTATTACCAACAAATATTTTTAGAGGGGAAGACTTTGTACCGACAGATAAGTTTATTGGGCAACATTTAGGCGCCATTATAATAACCACCATGTAACACCCCCAAGTCTCTGATTCATTATTAAACACCATTTATTAACGAAAATGCAGCGGAAACATAAACGGGGTGTTACCACTGTGTTTCTTTCTTGGAAACACTAGACTGGATATCAAGTCTAACAATTAACACTAAGTCTTCGCAAATAAAATCAACCTTACAGTGTTCCAAACTTTAACATCACAATTTAAATCAACTATTGTCTATTACACAACTCCTATCATTCATTTCATTCATATTCCGCATTCGAACCTCGCCCTACTTTCGAGTCCCCAGTCCCAAGCATAGCTAGATCATCTGAAAACAAAACATTTTATAACAACGAGATAAACTCCGTAACAAGCACCCCTAACAGTCAAACACGCACGTAAATTCATTCTGAAAACATTTGAGGGAAAGGGGCAGCAACACATTTTTAAAGCATGCAAACCATTGTCACCACCTTCCTTGGTTATCCTATTCAGAATCACACTTCCATAGTTCCATTCATAATGTTTCAGTTTCAGATAATTTTTTGGGTGAGCGACCCCAATGGGTCTCATGGCCTGCGCCCTAACCTGGCGCAGCCGTTTAACTCTTTCCTAGCCTACCGCTCCTCAGGCGGTTACAGCTTAACTTTCCTAGCCTACCACCATCATGGGTGGTTACTGATGACTTGGCCCACGTCTCCGCCGAGTACATGGCCGCTCTCATGCATGCACTTAATACCCGGGGAAGGCTAGGGCCTTGAACCAATTCAAATAGATTCAACTCAACCTATCCAGTTCTTTTCAGTTAATGATCTTTTTCCTCCTTACTGGAGGTCAACTTGACATGTTCAGTTTTTTTTTGGGATTTAAACACTTTTCCCCACAGAAATTGAAATATAAATACAGAACTCCAAACACAATCGCAGTAAGTTTCAACTTTTATCATATTGAAAATTTCCAACTTCCAAAGTATAACACAGTATAGCATTCCCATCAGGTAATCACTTTCAAATTATAAACCAGTGTTCATTCAGTTAGAAAGAAATACCAAAGCTTCCATACAAGAACACCAAAACATTCATAGTTTCAGCAACGCGGGGAAAAGATTAGGGCATGACTGTTACCTGGATACCGTACTAATTTACGGGCTCGGTTACTTTAGTAGGAGTTCACTGCTCCACACCTGGGCCCACATACAGCCCATAGTCAGTCCACATTTAATATAGGGCATGCTTGGGCCTCCTCAAATTTACAAGAATAATTCCTAGACTTTGGTTCAACCGAAACCCTATCCTTGGTTAAGGTTCGGTTGGGCAGTTTCTGCGTCCAATGTCCAGAGGCTATAACTTTTGTTCTCGGTATCCAATTCTAGTGTTCTTGGTCAATCTGGAAACCTTAAAAAGTCTTCTATATTTTCTATGCTTAGAGTTTAACCTGGTTCTGCCCCAAGCCTAGTCAAATTTTTTCTTCTTTCAGAAATATCAGTGACTGCCTTTCCAGGATAGTCCCAGGAAATTTTTACGAAAACCCTAGTTACGCTACTCTAAATGACCCAATTCTAAAAAGATGTTGTTTGGCACATTTAGAGGCTCCTACTTAGTAAATTTCACAATTTTTGGCAATCAATACCAGCCTAGGAAAATTTTCCAAATTGAGGGTAAAACAGCCCAGATTTTGTTTCCCAGATTCTGCCCAGATTTTTAGCCTAAATTTCCATCCTCATAACTTTTTCTCCTGACTTCCAAAAATCACGTTCTTGCCCAATCCAAATGGGTAATTTTGTCTACTAAAACTTTTATGTTCAGCACTTCTACAAATTCGCAATGTAATTAAGTTTAAAAATTCAAAAACCGCACCCTATACCTACAGTTCCCCGTTTTGACAGTGCTCGGTTTTTCAGCCATAACTCTTTCAATTTAACTCTAATTCGTCCATTCAAAAACCCACAAAATCTTCACATCCTATCTAAACACTGTAAAAATTTCAAAATTTTTGGACGACCAGGATAATTATACCAAATTTTCAAAGTCGAGCCAAAACAGTGTGGATCCTGTCCAAAATATTCGACCCTTTTATGTACGGTTTTCGCTTGTTTCAGGTTACCCAAAAATTCACCCATACCCGTTAAACAACCTTAGACTCTCGCCTAGACCCAATCATGTCAAAATAATCCACTTTATTAAGACTAAAAAAATAAAACCACATAATAACATCGTTACGCGTACCTTTGATCAAAACCGGATCTAGATCAACGGAAATTCTTCCTTCGTTCAAATTCAATGCCAAAAGTGCTGAGAAAATAATGAAAATTATATTAAAAACCTTCATTCACAATGGTCATAAAATTGTAAAA
Organism: Carnegiea gigantea; assembly: GCA_029747015.1. Lineage (NCBI taxonomy): Eukaryota > Viridiplantae > Streptophyta > Magnoliopsida > Caryophyllales > Cactaceae > Carnegiea > Carnegiea gigantea. The sequence continues at coordinate 29,617 of JAKOGI010000127.1, read as the reverse complement.
ATAAAAGAGAATTAAAAGTGGAGGTTTTGGATGCATGGAGTGCATGAATCCATGCATCACTTGGCCTTTTCTTACCAACACAAGGGAGAGAGTAGGAGAAGATTGTGGGTGGCTTGTGGCGGCACAATGGGCGGCTGGCATGGTGGTCCGGCAGTGGGGCGAGTAGAGAGAGAGAGAGAGAGAGAGAGAGAGAGAGAGAGAGAGAGACACGTGAGGGAGAGTGGGAAAAGGAAGTTAGGATTTTGTTTTAGAATAAAAGGGAGGGGGGGAGGTTCATGCTAGGGTTAGAAGAAAAAGGGGGGAAATATCAAATTTTATTTTTTTTGAACTCAAAGCTTTCAAATTTTTTTTTTTCCGTGCATGGTGGCCGGCCCCCCCTTTGTGCTTTCTTTTTTTATTTTTTTGAAATACCACGAATAATGGTTCAAAAATGGTAATAATAGTAGCAATACTAATAATAATGATAATGTTAGAGGTTTTATAGAAAATCAAGAAGGAAGAATTAGGAGATTTTAAAACTTCCAAAATTATTGAGAATTTATTAGGAGCTCCCTTAACGAAATAAATTTCACGAGGACTCATTTGGCATTGATTTAGGTTGACTTGGGTCTAGGTCGGTCCAACTGGACGTAATTTTTCCAAATTGAATTTTCGAGGTTTTACATACTACCCCACTTAGAAAAGTTTCGTTCTCGAAACTTCGCTAAGTTACGTCACACTGCCATCCCAATTCCTGAATTCTCAAGGTTTTACATACTACCCCACTTAAAAGGGTTTCGTCCCCGAAACTACTACGCACCTGGTTATGAAAATAGGTGGGGATATTTGTCTCGCATTTCCTGCTCCGGCTCCCAGGTGGCTTCCGACGTCTCATGGTTGGCCCATAAGACCTTTACCAGGAGCACTGTCTTTCTACGGAGTTGCTTTTCCCGTCGGTCCAAGATCTGTATCGGCTGCTCCTCATGTGACAGATCTTCCTGGAGCTGTATGGGTTCGGGTTCGATTACGTGTGAGGGATCTGGAATGTACTTCCGCAGTTGAGACACATGGAACACATTATGTATTCTCTGAAACCCGGTCGTTAGCTCCAGTCGGTAAGCTACCTCCCCAATTCGCTGTATGACCGTGTATGGCCCGACGTACCTCGGGCTAAGCTTCCCTGCCTTCCCAAACTTTGCGACTCCCTTGGTTGGGGAAACGCGAAGAAATACCTGGTCTCCTACCTGGAACTCAAGGGGTCTACGCCTCCGATCTGCATAACTCTTCTGGCGGCCCTGGACGACCTTCATTCATTCCTGAATCACTCTTACTTTGTCCGTGGTGGCCTGGATTAACTCTAGTCCGATGGTCAAGGCCTCATCGATCTCTTGCCAACAAAGCGGAGTCCTGCATTTTCTCCCATATAGTGCCTCGTAGGGGGCCATGCCAATACTCGTGTGGTAGCTGTTGTTGTAAAAAAACTCAATTAGTGCCAGTTGTTCGTCCCACATGCTCTTAAAGTCCAACGCGCAAGCCCGCAACATATCTTTCAAGGTTTGGATAGTGCGTTTGGTCTGCCCCGTCGGTTGCAGGGTGAAAGGTAATCCTAAAGCGTAACAACGTTCCAAATGCTTCCTGCAACTTCTGCCAAAATCCAGATTGGAATCGGGTATCCCGATCCGACACTATGGAGCTGGGTACCCCGTGTAGCCATACTATCTCCTCGAGGTAGGCTCAAGCTAACTGATCCAGGGCCCACGTGTTCCTCATGGCTATAAAATGTGCCGACTTCATGAGCCTATCTACTATAACCCAAATCGCATTATGCTTCCCCTGGGTTAGTGGCAACCCCATGACCAAATCCATAGACACAGAGTCCCATTTCCACTCAGGGACATTCAATGGCTGTAAAAGTCCCGCGCGTCTTTGGTGTTCTATCTTCACTCGTTGGCAGGTCAGGCACTTTGCCACATAATCAGCCACTTCTTGTTTCATGTTACTCCACCAAAACGTTTGTTTTAGATTCTTATACAGCTTATTTCCCTCAGGGTGTACCGAATGTGGAGTATTGTGTCCCTTATCTAGGATCTTCTTCTTAAGTGCCTCTACAGCTGGAACACACACATGATTATGGAATCGTATGGTACCATCTTCATGAATTATGAACCCGGGCGCTTTTCCCGCCAATATCTCTTCTCTTATCCGCTCCAGTTGAGGGTTCGTGGTTTGGGCTAGTCGGATTTCCTCTATGAGAGTCGGTTGTGCCTCCAGGGCGTAAAACATAGGTTTAGCCCCTGGAGTAATCACATTAAGTTCTAACCTTCTAAATTCTTGGCATAGCTCATTAGGAAGCGTTGTCAAACAACTCAGCGTTGGGTATGGCCTGTGACTCAACGCATCCGCCACTACATTGGCCTTCCCAGGGTGGTACTGAAAATGGACGTCATAGTCCTTTAGGAGCTCTAGCCACCTTGTCTGTCTCAGATTCATATCCTTCTGCGAAAAAAGGTATTTCAGACTCTGGTGGTCGGTAAATACTTCACAACGAACCCCGTATAGGTAATGTCTCCAGATTTTGAGAGCAAACACGACCGCGGCTAACTCCAGATCGTGAGTAGGGTAGTTTCGCTCGTGTGCCTTTAACTGTCGCGAAGCATACGCTATTACCCGTCCATCTTGCATCAACACGCACCCCAACCCATTCCTAGAAGCATCACTATACACCACGAAGTCCTGTTCCGCAGTAGGCAGAGCCAGTATCGGTGCACTCATAAGTCTCTTCTTAAGCTCCTGGAAGGCTTCTTCACATTTTTCCGTCCATTCATACTTGGTGACCTTTCTAGTGAGGTTGGTAAGCGGGGTGGCGATTTTCGAAAAGTCTTGGACAAATCGACGGTAATATCTCGCCAAGCCCAAGAAGCTTCGTACTTCGGTCGGGTTCTTAGGTCTAGGCCAATTTGTCACCGCCTCAATCTTTTGCGGGTCCACCGATACTCCCTCACTGGACACTACATGTTCTAGAAAAGCTACCATCTCCAACCAAAACTCACATTTTGAAAACTTGGCATATAACTCATTCTTCCTTAGCACATCCAGGGCTACCCGTAAGTGGTGGGTGTGCTCATCTGGGGTTCTCAAATAGATTAGGATATCGTCAATGAAAACCACCACGAACTTATTCAAATAGGGCATAAAGACCCTGTTCATGAGATCCATGAATGCCGCTGGGGCGTTGGTGAGGCCAAAGGGCATCACTGTGAACTCATAGTGGCCGTATCGGGTACGGAATGCAGTTTTGGGTATATCCTCATCCTGGATTCGGAGTTGATAGTACCCCAAACGGAGGTCTATTTTAGAAAAGGTCCCTGCGCCTTGTAGTTGGTCGAACAAGTCATCTATTCTGGGTAGGGGATAACGGTTCTTCACTGTTATCTTATTCAACTGCCGGTAGTCTATACACAATCTTAGTGTCCCATCCTTCTTCTTCGCAAATCAAACCGGGGCTCCCCATAGAGATGTCCTAGGTCGGATATAACCCTTCTCTAGAAGTTCCTCCAACTGTGCTTTCAATTCCTTGAGTTCAACTGGTGCCATCCGATAAGGTGCCTTAGAAATAGGGGTGGCTCCAGGGGTTAAGTCGATGCAAAACTCCACCTCTCTAAGGGGTGGCATACCAGGAATTTCATCGGGAAACACATCTGGGAATTCCCTCGCTACAGGGATGTCATCTAGGGAAGGTCCTGCATCCTCGGTTTTGACTATATGACATAGGAACCCTTCGCATCCTTTGCCTAACAGCTTGGGAGCTCTCATTACTGACACCAACTTTATCCCCATCCTGGGCCTCTGTCCCCTATGCACTACTTTCTCCCCGTTAGGCCCTCTTAGGGTGATTTTTTGTTTGGAACAGTCTATCTGGGCCTAGTACTTAGCTAACCAGTCCATTCCCAAGATAATCCCAAAGTCTGTCAAGTCAAACTTATACAGGTTCGTCGGGAATTCACATTCATACATTTTCACAGGATAGCCCTCATATAACTCTTCGCACGGCATAGTTTTCCCCTTAGGGAGCATTACAGTTAGTAGGGAGGATTTTTAGGTAGGGTCTAGTCCCAAGGTCTCGATTAGCTTAGCAGATATAAATGAGTGTGTGGCACCCGAATCAAATAAGGCGTCCACAGACTGAGTTAAGAATGGAAAAGTACCCGCCACTACATTCGAAGTATCTGCAGCTTCCTCTTTTCGCATCACATACACCCAGCCCCCAGTGTTCCGGGGTGGTTGGTTGGAGGGTCGGGATTGAGCCGACTGGGGTGCCTGATTCTGCTGGTTGGGATAGGCCGTCTACGCTCCCCTGCTTTGGTATGAAGGTTGGGGCCACTGCCCCTACCCTTGGTTCTGCTTCTATCCCTGACTCTGCCCTTGTCCTTGCCCGGGAGGGGGTAGAAGAAGTGGGCAGTCTCGTACTTGGTGTTGATGGCTTCCACAGTGGAAGCATCTCTTCACTGTCCGACACTCTCTGGCGAAATGTCCTAGCTTCTCGCAAGCGTTGCAGGTCACCTTGGGCCATGTGTTGGGATACGGGCCCCCTCGATTGAAACTGCCAGGGTGTTATCCCCCAGCAGGTCTACGGTCCTGCTTCTGCATCTAGAAGTTTCCTTGGTTGTCTCCCTTCCTCTTGGTACCCCTCTGTTCATTGAAGTAGTGACTCCGCTCCTTCATTGCTCTTTCCACGTTGACCGCGGTGTCGTATAGATCGACGTAGGAGGTATACTGCCGAACCGACATTCGTTCTTTGATAGTTGGGTTGAGCCCGACGTCAAACCTATTCATCTTCAGCCTCTCATCAGTTACGAAGGTTGGGGCGAAGCGCGACAACTCCATGAATTTGGAGGCGTACTCGAGAACGCTTATGCTTCCCTGCTGCAATTGCATGAATTCATTCTCTTTAGCCTTCTGGAGGGAGGTGAGGTAGAAATGGTCCTTGATCGTCTCCTTAAAGTTACCCCATCCAAACCCAGGCTCGTGTTGTCTTTCCAGTACTGTAGCCCACCAAAGATCGGCTTTATCCTTTAAGTAGAATACCGCAAATCCTACCTTCCACTCCTCAGGGCACTGGAGTGCATCGAACAACGTCTCCATTCCCCTAATCCAATCTTCAAAGGTTTTAGGGTCGGGGGTGCCATCGTAAATGGGTGGGTGATGACTTGCAAACCACTTGAACATATAAGAGTTATCCTCTTCCGCCCTCTTCTCCTTAACCTCCATTAATCTTTGAATTTGTTCATTCTGGAGCCGCAGTTGCTCCCCTTGCTTCTGCAGCATCTCCAGCAGCAACAAGTTGGTGAGTTCGGCTCCCGTGGGCGAGTTTGTTTCATCGATCTGGCTACGAGACCCATTCCCATTCCGAGGACGTAGAGCCTCCAGTCGTTCCCTTAGGGCCGCCATAGGGATGTCCTGGTTTGTAGGGACCCTCGTCTCAGGGTGGGGTCCAGTTCGGGACTCGCTGTTGTGGTCGTTGCTTCCCGTCATTCTGGTTGGGAAAACAATTCAGGTTTAGTTCCTTTCCTAATAGTTCACAACCTAGGTTCTACAGAATTGCAAACATACAGTACATACCAGTGCATAATGCAACATTTAACAGGAGTTCGATCTCAATATACTACCATGTTTAGGTGGTACAACCACTACGTCATATGCTTAGATAGTTCACATCAGATAGGTATCACGTTTACACGGTTCAAGACTATCACTATAATCATTGTACTGCATAGCATTTCAATCACATAAGAGTTCCACACTAACACATTTCATTACATCTCACGTACATCTTTAACAGCCCCAAGGGCTCAATAAACAACAGAGAAAACAACTACCATAATTATTCTAGCAAGGAAAAGAAAAAAAATTTCACTATCTAACTACCTCCAGCTTCTACTGGTCAGGGGCGTCCAATGGGCAGATACCCCTACACATCCGGCCACACCTACCCCGCTTCCAGTGGGTCATCCCTATCTCACGCTTGGCCCTCTCCCACATGGAGTTTATCTTCTCTTCCAAGTCTTCCAAGCCACTGGTTTGCTCGTCCTGTGCGGAATGGTCCCTTTCTTCATCTTCCTGGTCCCCCACTAGATCTTCACTCCCTATCAACTGTCCCTCGCTAACCTCCGAGTCTCCTTCAGGGTCTTCTTCAGGATCTTCCTCGGGATATTCCTCAGGATCTTCCTCGGAATCTTCCTCCATGGGTTCTTCCTCAGGGTCCTCATATAGGGCTTCTTCTTCCTCAGATTCCTCTCTAGGTTCCTCAGTCATTAGTCCCTTTTTACTCTTAGTCTCTTCTTCCTCAGTATCCCCTTCAACGGGTGGTGGTGGGTTGGCATCCTTAGAGTCAGGGGTGGGGGGTTCGTCATAAGGACCTACATCCATTAGGTGGTCCACTAGTTCATTCAAGTTGAAACTCATAGACTGCCACTTACATAGGTAACAGTCCCTAGTGACCATGAATGCTCTCTCCCCATGGTGAAGTTTCTCAACTCTATAACACCACAAGGGGTCCCCCTAAAGAGTAAAAAGGAAGAAGAGGGCCTGGTTATGGTCGAATCCTAAACAATCATCGGGAACTTTAGCTAGTCTCCCATGGATAAAAATTTCCACTCGCTCCAAGTGACTCTCCAACCTGACCCCGGGAACCTTCCCCAACCTCTAGTGACGACAAGGTCATCCCATACACCCATAATGGCTAGCCGCATTCATCCTAGATATTAATAGGTCCAAATCAAATATATAAACACAAAGAGGCAAACATATACAAGCATACTCCCTTCCTAAGCTACACTCACGCTCCAAGCAGTCCTTAAGTCTACCAGTTTTAGAGTTATTAAATGGTATTACTCTTTGTCTTTTAGGCGAGCCTTCAGGTCAATTAACCTAAGCTCTGATACCACTTTGTAACACCCCCAGATCTCTGATTCATTATTAAACACCATTTATTAACGAAAATGCAGCGGAAACCTAAACGGGGTGTTACCACCATGTTTCCTTCTTGGAAACACCAGGCTGGATATCAAGTCTAACAATTAACACTAAGTCTTCGCAAATAAAATCAACCTTACAGTGTTCAAAACTTTAACATCACAATTTAAATCAACTATTGTCTATTACACAACTCCTGTCATTCATTTCATTCATATTCCGCATTCGAACCTCGCCCTACTTTCGAGTCCCCAGTCCCAAGCATAGCTAGATCACCTGAAAACAAAATATTTTATAACAGTGAGATAAATTCAGTAACAAGCACCCCTAACAGTCAAACACGCACATAAATTTATTCTAAAAACATTTGAGGGAAAGGGACAGTAACACATTTTTAAAGCATGCAAACCATTATCACCACCTTCCTTGGTTATCCTATTCAGAATCACACTTTCATAGTTCCGTTCATAATGTTTTAGTTTCAGATAAGTTTTTTTTTTTGGGTGAGCGACCCCAATGGGTCTGATGGCCTGTGCCCTAACCTAGCGCAACCGTTTAAATCTTTCCTGACCTACCGCTCCTCAGGCAGTTACCGCTTAACTTTCCTGGCCTACTACCATTATGGGTGGTTACCGATGACCTGGCCCACGTCTCCGCCGAGCACGTGGCCGCTCACACGCATGCACTTAATACCCGGGGAAGGCTATGGCCTTCAACCAATTTAAACAGATTCAACTCACCCTATCCAGTTCTTTTCAGTTAATAATCTTTTTCCTCCTTACTGGAGGTCAACTTGACATGTTCAGTTTTTTCGGATTTAAACACTTTTCCCCACAGAAATCGAAATACAAATACAGAACTCCAAATACAATCGCAGTAAGTTTCAACTTTTATCATATTTAAAATTTCCAACTTCCAAAATATGGCACAGTATACTGTTCACATCAGGTAATCAGTTTCAGATTATAAACCAGTGTTCATTCAGTTGGAAAGAAATGCTAAAGGTTCCATACAAGAACTCCAAAACATTCATAGTTTCAGCAACGCGGGGAAAAGGTTAGGGCATGACTGTTACCTGGATACCGTACTAATTTACGGGCTCGGTTACTTTAGTAGGAGTTCACTGCTCTGTACCTGGGCCCACATACAGTCCATAGTCAATCCACATTTAATACAGGGCATCCTTGGGCCTCCCCAAATTTATAAGAAAAATTCCTAGACTTTGGTCCAACCGAAACCCTATCCTTGGTTAAGGTTCGGCTGGCCAGTTTCTGGGTCCAACTTCTAGAGGCAATGACTTTTGTTCCCGACGTCCAATTCTAGTGTTCTTGGTTAATCTGGAAACCTTAAAAAGTCCTCTATCTTTTCTATGTTTAGAGTTTGGCCAGGTTCTGCCCCAAACCCAGTCAAATTTTTGCTTCTTTCAGAAATGTCAGTGACTACCTTTCCAGGACAGTCCCGAGAGATTTTTACCAAAGCCCTAGTTACGCTACTCCAAATGACCCAATTCTAAAAATACATTATTTGGCACATCTAGAGGCTCCTACTCAGTAAATTTCACAATTTTTGGCAATCAATACCAGGGTAGGGAAATTTTCCAAATTGAGGGTAAAATAGCCTAGATTTTGTTTCCTAGATTCTGCCCAGATTTTTAGCCAAAATTTCCATCCTCATAACTTTTTCTCCCGACTTCAAAAATCACGTTCTTGCCCAATCCAGACGGATAATTTTGTCTACTAAAACTTTCATGCTCAGCACTTTTACAAATTCGCAATGTAATTGAGTCTAAAAATTCGAAAACCACACCCTATACCTGCCGTTCTTGGTTTTGATAGTGCTCGGTTTTTTGGCCATAACTCTTTCAATTTAACTCTGATTCGTCCAATTCAAACACCCACGAAATCTTCACATCCTAATCTAACCATTGTAAAAATTTCATAATTTTTGGACTACCATAATAATTATACCAAATTTTCAAAATCGAGCCAAATAGTGTGGATCCTGTCCAAAATATTCAACCCTTTTATGCACGGTTTTTGCTTGTTTTGGGTTACCCAAAAATTCACCCACACCCGTTAAATATCCTTAGACTCTCGTCTAGACCCAATCATGCCAAAATAACCTACCTTTATTGAGACTAAAAAAAATAAAACCACATAATAACATCGTTACGAGTACCTTTGATCAAAATCGGATCTAGATCAACGGAAATTCCTCCTTCGTTCAAATTCAGCACCGAAAGTGCTGAGAAAATAATGAAAATTATATTAAAAACCTTCATTCACAGTGGTCATAAAATTGTAAAAATAAAGGAGAATTAAAAGTGGGGGTTTTGGATGCATCGAGTGCATGGGTCCATGCATCACTTGGCCTTTTCTTATCAACACAAGGGAGAGAGTAGGAGAGGATTGTGGGTGGCTTGTGGCAGCACAATGGGCAGCTGGCGTGGTGGTCCAGCAGCGGGGCGAGTAGAGAGAGAGAGAGAGAGAGAGAGACGTGTGAGGGAGAGTGGGGAAAGAAAGTTAGGGTTTTGTTTTAGAATAAAAGGGGGGGGGGAGGTTCATGCTAGGGTTAGAAGAAAAAAGGGGGAAATCTCAAATTTTATTTTCTTTTTTGAACTCAAAGCTTTCAAATTTTTTTTTTTAATTCGTGCATTGTGGCCAACCCACCCCTTTGTGCTTTCTTTTTTTTTTTTTTTTGAAATACCACTAATAATGGTTCAAAAATGGTAATAATAGTAGCAATACTAATAATAATGATAATGTTAGAGGTTTTATAGAAAGTCAAGAAGGAAGAATTTGGAAATTTTAAAACTTTCAAAATTATTGAGAATTTATTAAGAGCTCCCTCAACGAAATAAATTTCGCGAGGACTCATTTGACATTGACTTGGGTTGACTTGGGTTTAGGCCGGTCCAACTGGATGTAATTTTTTCAAATCGAATTTTCAGGGTTTTACACACCAATAGATCTATCTGTTGGTAAAAGCATATAACACCAACAACTTAAGATCTGTTGCTAAAGACTTGTTCATTAGAAAAAAAAAAAATGTCTGTTGGTTTAAGAAATACTGCCAACAATTCGTGATTATCTGTTGGTAATACTTTTATTGATAGAGTCTTTACGAACATATTAGTAACAAACCAATATTTGTTGGTAAAACCTTTTACCAATAAAAAGGTGTCTTACACCAACAGATAGACCCCTGTTCATAAAAGTGGCCTTTTTTGTAGTGTTATGTGTACCAAATCATAACTAACTCGTCAAATAGATGGTCATAGCTACCATTCCCTATATATATACATTGTATTCATAGTATTCATTCATGCATTTTCTCTCAGATCAATAAACACAGTTCAGTCTCATGGATTCTCTCTCTCTCTCTCTCTCTCACATTTTCTTGCTCTTATATGTTGTTTAACATCTAACTTGGTAAATATACAAACCATTCGAGGATAATAACAAATGTATGAGCCCTTATAAGATTTTAATAATAATCATCATATTAAATTAGCTTTTTGGTAATATCAAAGTATGACACCTCTCCTGGGCTGTGTAATGATATTAATCATAATTTTCAAAACAAATACTAATTTAAAGGTTTCGAATATCTATTTTAGTCGTTTTAGATATGACAAACAGGGTACTACTTGTATTGGATTTTGTTATCGATTTGTATTTGGATCTATTGGTTATGTATATTAGGTCGAATTATTTGAAATTATCAATTCATATTGGTCAATTGACAATGTGTTAGATCTTATTATGTCAAAATTTACAATTTTCAAATGTACAACTATAATTAATTTCATACATTAATCCATATACATAGATTATTCATGAAAATTATTGGTCGTGCGACTCCATTTATCGTTGTCAGCCAAATTTTGGGTTAAACGTAATATGGGAAACAATAGTATGGCTAACTTTTGAAATAATAATATGGATGGAATATCGCAATGAAACAATTTTTATCAGCAAAATGGCTTGCTTAAAATGAGATGAGCAGAATGTAGCAATGGAAGCTGTAAAAGAGAACTTGCATGTAAAGGGCCCACCAAAAATAATAAAAAACAAAGGCAACACATATTGTTAATTTTCCTTTTCTGACAAAACATCCCACCGCCTCTAAGCTCTAACGTCATTCAACACTGTTACCACTGTTAGTGTTGAGCAACACAGAGAGAACCTGGCTATGGTTTCCATCATTGTTTCCACCATTGCTAGGAGGGCTTTTTCTCCTTTTCTTGCACTCTCAGCTGTTACTGTTAGGCGCCACTGCTACAGTGGCCCTATTCTAAAGTCAAGGGTATACATGATGACTCCTATGGTCTCTCTTTCTTTCTTTCAATTCTCATGGGTTAGAGATACCCACACCTGAAAACTTCACGATTTTACAGATCTGTTTTCTCCCCCTCTCCCTCCTGTTTTAGTATGCAATAATCTTCTAAAAGTGGAAATTTTTGGGAGGGAAGAGGATGGGATAATGCGTGGGTAGAAATTTTGGGGGTTTTTTTTGGAGGTTTTTACGAACTTTTTGCTGTGTTTGCTCTTTGTGAAGTTTTCATGCGTGATAGATAGGTCTAATCATGACTATGTGGGCTTCTGTGTGTTCTAGTTGTAGATTTCACTGAGAAACTAAAACTATTTTTGCGAGGAGGGTGTTCTTCCTTAATCCTTCTGGGTTTTAACTATCCTCTTATCTGTCTCCTATTTTTCTCTCCAAAACGAATTTTTAGGTGGTGTTTACCTAATAATCCTTCTGGGTTTCGACCATCATCTCTCTCTCTCTCTCTCTCTCTCTCTCTCTCTCTCTCTCTTATTTCTCTCTTTCCCAAATGAGATTTGAGCGGTGTTTTTCAAGTAGTCTTCATGGGTTTCAAATATCGATCTCTATCTTTCATTATTCTCTTTCTAAAATGAGATTTTAGGGTGGTGTTCTTCCCATAATCCTGGGTTTCAACCACTGAAACTGATCGTTGATAAATACTGTCAGGATCCTCTTATTAGTTTCATTGTAAAGGTCATCCAGGTTTTGATTTTCATTTTGATGAAATTTTCCGTTTGAACGGAAGCAACAGTTGTCATTTTTTAAAAAATATAAATAGGGTGTACGAACGTGATAGTGGGCATTATTCATATAATGGAATTGTGGGCATGAATTCATTGTTGGTTAAGCGCCTCATTTGATTTTGGGTGGAGCATTTTTCTTTTGTTTCTTTTTGTTTAAAGGTTTTAATACAGTCATTTGGGTTAACCTGATGATCAGTTGCAAATACAACAGTCATTTTACTTTGCTTTATTTTTTTTCCCCTTTTTTTTTTTGGGGGGGGGTGTTGCCTGAGCTAGCAATCAACTAGAACTATAACTATTTTTTCATGCTAAAAACTGTGTAGTTAAATTATGAGTATGATTGAAGACTGTAAGCTGCAACTCAGGCACTCAAAAAAAAAAAAATATTTTTTTGACATTGCTTACAAAAATTCGGCCTGATTGTTTCAAACATAGTTAATTTCATGCTATAAATAGTTGCCTTAAGAATTTTGCATTCTATGGCTTTTTCGTGAGCATCATTTTTTTATTTTTTATTTTCATAGATTCTATCTGCTGAAGCTGAGGATGGTCTCAAAGATAGGTATGCATGCATTACAATTAAATTACAACGTCCCAGGAACTGATTATGGCTTGTTGTCCTAAAAAGTATGGCAATGTATGTTGTTGCTCATAGAATTTACTACTTACTAGGAATGAAAGGGAACCCCAGTCTACTCTGACTTCAAGCATGGAGCGGCTGGCTTCAGAGGTGGTAAAGTTTTCTTTGGCAATAATAATACGTTTAAATTCGGCATTCCCTCCTAAATTTGTGGCTGCATTCTCATTGAATAAATTTGTTTTGGCATGTTCGAATCTTACTTTAACAGCGTTCATTCTACATGAGGCCGCTGCCGGATACCTGCATTTCTTTATATTCAGATGAAGGCACCGTATGTCTAAAAAAAATTATTTTCTTGTTCTTGTTTAACTTTGATATCTCATTCAAATAAGCTTGCACTAATTAATATTCATCAACTTTCATTTTAAAGGATTTTACATGAAGCTACTGTCAAGGGCATGGCGAAAGGATTCTTACAGACTCTAGGATGTTTGGAGCCACAATCGGAACTGACCTACTGTGGTCCAGCGAGTTTAGTCACAGTGCTTAATTCATTAAGGGTTGATCCTGGTAAAATTTGGAAAGGTATTCCCCCTAGCGCCCCTTTTACTTTCTGCCACTTCCGGTGAAGAAAAAATGACCAAGCTATTAGTTTGTATGTTTAAGAGCATATTATAAACCTATGATGCTTGTACCTTTTATTTCATCACTTCACATATTTCTATTAGACATTAAGGACTAGACACTTGGATATATATATATATATATATATATATATGCGTGTGTGTGTGGTATATATGTTAATATCTAATGTGTATATCTGTATATTATGTATATAATGTTGTGTACATTATATCATTTATCTAATGTATAGATATATATATATATATATCTATATATAATGTCTGTATGTATATATGGAGATATGTGGATGTGTATATACATATGACATACCTATATATATTATACTATATATCATATATAGATATCTATCTATCTATATATATAGTTATATATAACCATAATATATATATAATATATATAATATATATAATATCTTTTTTGGACTGAAAATACTCAAGTTTAAGAAATGTCGAAATTCAATAAGTACTGTGGTTGGATCACAATGCTCTAGGCTGAGCATAGACTAGGGACGTTGCAAAAGGAATTCCTCCCCTTCAAAATTTTAATGAAATGTCTATTTATTGCTCTGAGGACCTCAAAGACCTCCCAATATTCAATTCATTAATACAAAAGTCACATAGAAGGATTCGAATTGGTTGGATAATTGTGAATTTTGAGCAACCACAAATGAGTACATCTTAATTTGTCTTAATTTTCTGTTTGTTTATGGTTCTTTCCTCCCAATAATGACCTATAATTGATGACTTATATCGTGTATTGGCGGCACACAAGGATCTTTTCGGTGGTATGCCCCCGAAATGCTTGCGGACGAGGAGGTATTGAATGACATCAAGGTTGATGGCATAATATTTGAGAAGTTTATTCAACTTATCCCTGAGGATAAGGTCAAGGTAGAGAGTTTCTCAGCTTCGGAGTCATCATTCCATGAGTTCAAGCAGGCTGTTGTTGAGATGTGTTCATCAAGTGAGTGTCTGTTGATCACTTCTTATAGCAGACAAGTACTCCGGCAGGTATAGTCATGTGTTCTACTTCCATTGTTTTTCTAAAATATCTCAATTCAATTTCTACTAAATTTTGGTTTTATCATAAGAAATTTAAGTGACATTCATATTCTATCGCATTTAGAGTGGAGATGGTCACTATTCACCAATTGGGGCATACCATGAGGAAACTAATTCCATCCTAGTGTTGGATGTCGCCCGCTACAAGTATTCTCCCCATTGGGTGAGTCGTAGCCTCTTATGGGCCGCAATGAAAGCAATAGACAAGGAGTCGGGCAAGAGTAGAGGGTAAGGTTTTCTTTTTTTCTCTTCGTTTTGCATCTTTGGGATAATCGAATGAGTACTTTGTATATGCTTAATCATTCTTTGATCGTGCAGGTACATCAAAATCTCTAAACTTGGAGTCAATGGGGACAAATGATCCATGAAGTCGTTGTTCAAGCTCTTTTACAAGCTACTTAAAGGTCTATTCTCTACACACTAGTTGGATCATCATTCATCTCTCTGCCGCTGCTATAGATCACAGAGATTTTTGGCGTCTCTTCTCATTAAATTATAATGAAAAGAAAAAAAAAAATCTAGTTTCTAGGAGTTTGGTTGATTCATTGATTCGTGGATTTGAAGACAACAGTCCCACAAAATGTTTGCATGAGACTGACGACTTTTGTGAGTTCTTACATGGCTCAAATATGTTGATAATCTCCTTAATTTTATTTTATTTTTTAATAAACTTGGAAGATTGTTTTAATTGGCATTTACTAACATATGAATTTATTCTGGCGAATGGTCCTATGTGTTTGATCTCTGTGATAGTTGAGTCTTCTATATCCGTGCCTCTTTGTGGAGCTTGCTGTACCATTTTCTCTCCCTTGAAGGAAATTCTTATATGAGCACTTGGAATTGTATCTCTCGCTGATGCTTACTTGCATTTCCATGTAAGCTTGTGGGGTAGTTAAGATTCTGTTGGGTGTCTGAACTGTTTCTTTCGTGCTTGGCAGTAAAATTTCCATTCTTGCGAGATTCACTAGCGATTTGTCACCGTACTGAAATTGAGTAGCCCCTTTTACAGTGGTAGTTCAAAATCACATGAACCTAAAAGAACGTGGCAAACATTGGACTCTACAGATGTTTCTGTTCTATCCATTTGTCCACTGTGCTGCTGTCTTTGGGATGGCCCTCCCTCAAGGTTCTTCCAATGTTTTATGCTGCTCTTTAATCCTTCATGTCATGCTTCTTGACCATAGGTTGGTTAACCTTTTGATGATGGTGGCTAGCTTTTCTCTTTCCAAAGCGAGTCCTATCCCATTTTGTATTCGTGACTATCGTTCTAAAGTTGATAAATGCAGCTCTATTTGTATGTTGTGGTTTGGAATTATATGTTCATCCAAGGCACATATATATGCCTCTGAACCGTAACTGCAGAATATTTAGGCTTGTTTTACCTAACCGTCTTTACTTCTTATAATCACCTAGATCGTTGTTGGATCAGTGGTGAACAGCATATCTTACTATGAGCTTGGCATAGTCCCCATCTGGCAATTGGTCAATGCTGACTCTTCATATTTCTGAGACTGACTTTGTCAATTTGTTCATTTTTTTCTACCACTGTCCAGTTTTATTAAAAAGCAGACTCCTCCTTTAATTTATATTGAGAATATCGTATGCAACATGTTAGGAAAAATATTAGAGCAACAATAATAGCGGAAGCGATAGGATGAGTTAGAGATTCAGAAATCAAGTGAATAACAGAAAACAGAAATAAGAAGACAAGAGATTTAACGTGGAAACCCAAATCGGGAAAAAACCACGGACGGCGACAGCACCAGAACAATTCACTATGAGCAGGAAGAATACTACACAATCACAATCACCACAGTGATTTGATCTAAGAGCAGAATTACAACCTCTCTATTGTAATCTCTCACAAAGTACTTCTACCTCTCTATGTATGTATGAGTACTGGAGATCAGGAGTTAATTAGATCCTAGGCTTGACCCCTTTATATAGGGTCTAAACAGTAGGGGTTTTCCCTTTAAAGTAGAACCCTAGCCGCCAGGAGGAATCCCCCTCGGAGACAGAAACCCTAACCGCCATCCGAAAGAGGCGGCGAAAAGACACGTGGCACGGTCACCCAGTGCCACATGGCACGGCACCCCCGTGCCAATTTTCTGCCTCCCTCGGCTTGGTGCTCCTTCGTCGTGGCACGTCCGTGTTCGCGCAGCGTCGTCCCACCGTGCCGGTACTCGAATTTTGGGCTATAAAATCCAACAATCTCCACCTTGGACTAAAATCTTCAATGTTCAACTTTCCGTCGCCGTCGTCTCACCCCAAAGGGTGATGCCCCCTATGGGGCTATGCCCCGCAGGGCCCTCAAAAACTGCGAATGCCAATTAAGTCCAAGCAATGCTTGAACTTAGCTCTGGGAGATGACTTATATGAACTTTCCTTCATATAACCTGTCACAGTAGATGCTTGCAAGACATAGAGGCCTCCTTGCCTCAAACCCTTCAGCAGAATCCTACTGCCCTTTGAGACCTTCAGAACTCCACCTTCAGTTGAATATTTGCACCCTTTGGATTCAAGGGTGCCCAACGAGATGAGGTTACGCTTCAAGTCAAGAACGTGACGAACATTCGATAAAGTCCTGACAACACCATCATGGGTCTTGATTTTAACAGTACCGATTTCAGTTACATTACATTGGGCATTATTGCCCATGTGAACAACAGTTGAGTCAACTGGATCATATATTGAAAACCAATCCTTGTGAGAACACATATGATAGGTACACCCAGAATCAAGAATCCAATCAGAATCACTCCCTCTTTCAGTAGAGGTAGCGAACAACACGTCACCATCAGAATCAGATTCAGCAAATGAAGCTTCAGCAGGCTCCTGAGAATTATCTTCCTCTTTCTCCTTCTTCTTTTGCAGTTTCCAGCAGTTAGCAATAATATGGCCCAATTTACCACAGTAATTGCAGGTCTTACTAGCATGAGGATTTTTAGACTTAGAACGGTTCTTACTCCTATTACCGTTCCCCTTTTCATTTGCTGTACCCCTTACTGCTAATCCCTCAGCAGAATCAGCATGAATGTCAAGATCAAACTTCTCTTTAGACAGCAGGTTTGACTTAACATCTTCAAATGATATAATATTAGAATTACTATATAGCATAATCT
Organism: Carnegiea gigantea; assembly: GCA_029747015.1. NCBI lineage: Eukaryota > Viridiplantae > Streptophyta > Magnoliopsida > Caryophyllales > Cactaceae > Carnegiea > Carnegiea gigantea. Next base: position 12,186 of record JAKOGI010000127.1, on the reverse strand, counting down.
CCTTAAAGTGTTTATAAGAAGGGGGTAACGACACAACAAGTAAAATAGCCTTATCTTCATCCTCAATTTTCACATCTAGACTCTCCAAGTCAACAAAAATAGAGTTAAACTCATTCAAATGCTTTTGGACAGGGGTACCTTCAGCCATACGAAACGTATACAACCTTTTCTTCAACCGGATCTTGTTGGCGAGGCTCTTCGTCATGTAGAGTTCCTCCAGCCGAGCCCAAAGATCCACCGCAGTTGTCTTATCAAGCACCTTTCGCAGGACATGTGGTGCCAAGCACAACTGTATGGCTGAAACCGCTTTCAGCTCCAGTTCCTCCCATTCGTCCTCCGTCAACGACCCACGTCTCTTCTTGACATCTTCAGCCCACTGTTCTTCTGTCATCTTCTCGGGTTTTACGTGAGGTCCCTTCAGAACCTTCCACAACCCGTGCTGAATGAGAACTGCTCTCATCTGCACCTTCCAGAGATTAAAACTAATCTTCCCATCGAATTTCTGAATATCTACCCTCATGATAGAAGACATCCTATAACCAAAGTTCTGATACCACTTGTTAGGAAATAAAGGGGATAATAGGATGTGACAATGCAACAGAATTCAACTAAGAACACAACGCAACAATGAAAGAAACAAGAATAAAGGACACAGGGAATTTTACGTGGAAATCCAATGTGGGAAAAACCACGGACGGCGACAGCACACCGACAAATTTCACTATGAGCAGAGTAGTACACCACAATCCCTCCAGTGATTAAGAGCAGAATTACAATACTCTCAATTGTATTCTCTCACAAATAACCTCACTCTCTCAATGTGTTTTCTATACTGGAGTTATGGAGTTATATAGATCCTAGGCTTGACCCCCTTTATATAGGGTCTAAACAGTAGGGATTTTCCCTTTAAAGTAGAACCCTAGCCGCCAGGAGGAATCCCCCTCGAAGACAGAAACCCTAGCCGCCATCCGAAAGAGGCGGCGAAAAGACACGTGGCATGACCGTGCCACGTGGCACGGTCACCCTGTGCCACATGGCACGGCCGTGCCACATGGCACGACACCCCCGTGCCAATTTTCTGCCTCCCTCGGCTTGGTGCTCCTTCGTCGTGGCACGTCCGTGTTCGCGCAGCGTCGTTCCACCGTGCCGGTACTTGAATTTTGGGCCATAAAACCCAACACAACATTTGGTCGATTTGTATAAGGTACAATGAGATATTTCAGCGTTTCTTCTTCACCTTCCTGCAGGTTATTTTATTACTCATTATCTCACTTCCTCACATGAACACAATCTGATCATCTGCTGGTTTGTTGTTTTAGGGGTAACTCATGAATCTTTTTGCGCTAGAGCTGAAGAAGTTGAGGCCACCCTCTCCTGTTCTTCCAAGGCTTTTTTTATCAGGGATTATCTTCTACCTTTCATGATCTTTTTCAAGCAGCATTGTCATGTTTGTGTTCTTGATAAATGCTACATACACATAGCCTTCAAACATTTTAGTTTCATCGTGATGCTTTAGTTATTTCTCACACCCCTGCTGGTTAATGTACTCCTCAGCACGCTATCTTTTCGGTTGATGGATCATTGAGATTTTGTTGATAATTTGTATCTGTTGTTTTATGCGTTTTTTGCTGTGGCAAGAGAACAAGTTGAGGTAACATATCTGGGATGAATATTAGTAAGGGGAAGTCCCAAATAATCTTTGCTAAAAGCTAACCTTAATACATCAGAGGGTTTAATTTGGAGAGGATTAACCAACTCCGCCCAAATGCCGGGCTTTCCCCGTTTTTGAAATTACCTAGGGGTGCCCAAACTTTCCTAATCCATGAACCTCAATCTTAAATCTGCTTGCATAAAAAAGGATCCTAAACCAGCTGACTTCGACTCAGTAGTTCTCGTCAAAAAAGAAATTATATAGAAGCTGGCCTGACAAATAAAATATATTAACCTTTTTTCTGGGCCACCTTAATTAATTAAGAGTTTGCTTGATTGAGGTAAAAATCATTACCCTGAAAATAATTTTCTCATTTTACGCCATTCGGTAAAGGATAGAGGGGTAGATCATTTTCTGGGAAAAATAATTTTTCCTAAACCTGATAAAAACTGATCCAACTCGAAATAAACCGATCCCAAAAGACCCACAAATTAATAGGTCAAACTCTACCGAGCCCAAACCGATTTGCTTGACCCAAGTATTATATCCTTATTTTTAAATTTTTTTTAATTCATTCCTCTTAACTATAATAGTTATTGTTATATCGAATCGTTTAGAAACTATCATACGATTATCGTATCCTTCGTAAATTAAACAATAGTGTCTTTTCTTTTCTGACTTCATTCTCATAAAATACTGTCACACGCAACTTGTAAATGGAACAACTTAAAAATGAGTACGAAATACGGTTAAATAACTATCTAGTATTAAGAAAATTAAGAAAATAACATCATACGCAACTTGAAAATTGAACAACTAAAACAAAAAGGGCATGAAATAGTGGGAAATAACAAATATTAAAAATATGTACAACTTGTTGTTGGGTTTTAATGAAATGAATATATCTTGTCATATTTTGAATAATGTTACTCTGTCGTAATCTATAGCTTTGACGTTGCGATGATAATTGTAATATCTTGTATTTTTCCAAGTTCCTTTTATTTACGTTTCATTCTAATTTGTCGCGAACTATGATGTTAATTAATTAATTTGGGCAATGGATCGACCTTTGTTGGTGTTAGGAATGACCCACTAATAAAGTATAGCTGATTAGGTAATGCTAAGTTAGTACTTAATGGAACTATCGAATTATCAAATAGTTTATTAGCGAGCCGAACCTCTCTGACCCGTTAACATGTTTTAGATGGGCCAACACTTAAGCTTATTTCAATATATGAATGGATCCACCCAACCCAAAGTGAACTCAACCATTTGCCCATTTATGCATGACGTTCATATTTCAATGAAAAGTTTGAATATTTTAAATATTCTTTTAAGAAATTACAATTACAATGTTTTCTTATCAAATGAGGGCAATTTTAAGTAATAAATTTGTTGCATTTTTAATTTTGACAAAAGATAAATAAGTCACAAGTAAGCGCTATAAACCTGTTGGGTCGACCCGAAATTTGCAAAACTGAAATACGCCCATCTGTATTTTACTCGAGCCCAAAATACACCCGACTCGTATTTTACCCAAACTTGAATACACCCGAGTCATATTTAACTCGTCTGCTTAAACTGACAGGTATAATTCTACCCCATCTGAAGGAAAATGTTTTCCATTTTGAAACCACGCAAGTTGATTTTTAGGAAGGGAGAAAAATGTGTATTCGTAGTGTAAAACAGTCTCGAGGACTTTTGACTTAATTGATTGCATGTAGAATCCCAACCAGACTACCGATCTCCGGATCGGACAATAATTCTCAATCTAAAAAGTGCTAAAAATAATAATCTGAAACTTTTTTTTGGATAGAAATAATCTAAAACTTTTGTTAAATTACTTAGGAATTTACACTTTTTTAAAAGCCTGTTGACCCATGCAGCCAACCTATAATTTAAGATAGCCTATCTGCTAAGTTCTAGTCTAGTCTATGGCCCAAAAAACCCTGACCAAAAAGACAAAAATAGAGAAAATGGGAAGATGGTCTGCAGATACCTTGTAGTAGTGCACTTTCCAAATGAAGTAAGGACGACAAAGTTCCATTTCCCACATCAAAAATAATCATCTCTCCTATTTCCCTCTGGGACTTGAGGATCCTTATTATTATTTTTTTTTAATCAATTCATTTTCTTCCAACTACATAGTTCGCACATAATCTCCTACAAACAGCTTAGCCCACCACGATAGCATCACCAAAAATTATTACTGATCAGATTATTCCATCGAAAAGAAATTGAGTTTTCAAGGATTAAAGTACATAATGGAAGGGTGTTACAGTTAAATTATCGTGAGTGCATGACATAATTGTAACTAGAAACTAATAAGTACGAGTCATATCTACTAGGAGCTGGGTTTTCAAGTACCAAAGCCAACTAAAGCATCCCAATCTAGGAAGAATAAAGGATGATAGGAAGAGGAACTAAAATACTAAACAAACAAAAAGGACTTTGATTATGATTAAACCTAAAATAGACCAACTAATCAGGTCAAACCTTCACATTTCTAATTCATGCAAGCATTCAGAGATGATCGATCCATCAAAGCTCGCCTAAGCTCTGTTTCAAGGGTAGAAGCCTAGTCAAATGGTTCTGACCACCTATTTTCATAGTATTAGCTCAATTAAATTAAAAGAGTAGCAACCCTAAATCTAGGTAGAATTCAGACTATTTTCATGTCCAACCGGTAACTATGCTCTCTCCCCACACTAAGCGATCAACATCACCTTTCAGCACAAGTTGATTACCCCAATACATAGATGAAAACTTTTTCAAGCATTTCATCGAATACTTGGTAGATGTGAGAGAAAACCCTAAATCCAAACATATATAAACAAGGTGGGCTAAAGTTTAAACAAGATCAACTAGCCATCTTAGGGGCTAATCACAATCAAAGATCACAACTTTAATCCCAACTAAACATCCAAAAGAAAATCAAAGCAAAGAACTAATAAACTAGTAAACAAAGCAAAAAGCATTAAATTAAAGAGAGAGAAAGAAGAGAAACTTAATCTTCAATTGTGAAATCCAAAACCTTATACATGATATACATTAATCTCCTCTAAATTATTCTGCCGTCTAATGGGGGTTTGGTAGCTAATAGAAACCCTAAAGATGGCTGAAGGAGAAGTCCCCCAAGATAGTCTGAAAAGGTTCCCTCGAATAAAGTCCGAAATATGATTTAATAATGCGAAAATTGGGAAGACGCATGATCGTGCTTCGACGCAAGGGTGCTTGTTGTAGAACTTGTCGTAGAGTTATAAATTAAACCACTACTTTGATTTATAAATAATATTTATAGCATAAGAAAGTAGGGATTGATCCTACAAGGAAGGATTTGATAATAACTAGTTTAAATCTAATTAAATTTACTACTCTAATTTATTTTACTTTCTCTTTATATTACTAAAACAAATCAAATTCAATAAGTAAAAATCTCAAAAAATACTTAACATTGCTATCAAATATTCTAAATTTAATTCTGGGATTAAAATAATAAATAGCTATCCTAAATAATCTGAAAAATAAAAACAGAAATAATAACACAATATTAGACTGAAAATTAAAACAGAAAATAACAAGTAGAAAATTAAGATTAAAAATTACAGAAAGTAATTCTAATTAATATTCTGCAAGTTTATAACTTTATAACTCCAAATTATATGTAATTAAATTCATAAAAATTAAAACAGAAAATTAACTAAATAAAATTAAATTGAAAAATAGAATCTAAAATTAGAGAAAGAATAAAATGCACTAATATAAATACGAAAATAAATAACAAACTTACCTAGATTTTAGGATATAATTTTCTGGACTTAATAAAACCCTAAAAACATAAAATAAAGATTAAAAACGTAATTTTCAAATTTATTAAAATAAAAACCTGCACATATCTAATTCACAAAATAATTCTGAAAAATTATCAAATAATTTCCAAAATTAAATAGAGGCAGAATAGTATACTTATAGACCCTAAAATGGACTAACACATAAAAAAACACAAAAGGAACTATTTTTAACCTAATTTCTAATAAACCGATAAATAAATGGCAAAATAGAATAGAAATTAATCTGAAAATTATAACCACACTAAAAAGAAAATCTAACTGATCTAATACTACCAAGACACTCGTAAAAGACTACTCTTTTGGGGGGATAAACGAAATTTATATTAAAGCTTATAAATTGAAGAATTAAATTGACAAACTAGAAAAATTAACTAAAAAGTAACAAATAATTATCAAAGATACCAAATTTATGAAAAATACTTAGCATAATCTATATCCACCGTGCAAATTAATATTTATCATCAACACACAAATCAATTTTATCCATGAGTTAGACTGTAGAAGATACCCACCAGCGGATCTTTCCTGTTTTTTCTTATATTATAGTTTATTTAGGTTCAGCCTAATATAAACCCTATTAGTTTTGATAACCCTCACACCAGCGCAAGAATTTAATCAAACTAGAGCATTACATATTAAAAAAATATCATCTAACACCTTGTAACTAATTTACCAGTAAATTGATTTAACAAAGATCTATAACGATTATCTAATTAAAAGATATGAGAGTCATCCATGATCAATTAGGGTGATACTGATGCCTAAAAGACTATAATTTTTACGTATTAAAGCCTTTTAAACTATCATATGAATTCGTATTAAACTAATTAGCATGCATTCTAATTAATCTAACGTGAATATCATAAGCGATAAATACTAATCATTATAGAATCATGAATAAAAATCAACTAGACAATAAAGTATAAAACTTCTTTCAAAATAATTAATTTAGCATGGTTTCAAATAGATTATACTAAGTACAACGAAATTACTCACACATATTATAAATAAAATCACCACAATTAACTAAAGCCTTCATGTTCAACAATAAACTAAACACAAAAGAATTAAAATAAAATAAAAATAAATAAGAATGCTACTACTTGGCCGTGAAGATGATGATCGATGAAGGTGATGATGCTAATGCTGATCGATGAAGGTGGAAATATGAGAAAGATGGATGATGATGATGATAAGAAGGGGCTGGTGAGTAGATTATGATATTAGGTCTTGAGGGTTGACGTCCAAGATGGTGTTAGGTGTCGTGAGATTGGTGATTCGATGATGGTGATGATCGATGTCGTGGGGAATGGCTGAGGAGGGTTGGCGTGGTGTGAGATGTGAGGCGTGAATGGGTTTTATAATATTAGCTACTAGGGTTTTCTTCTTTAGACTCCTTTTTTTCTGAATCTTCTAGTTTCTCTTCAATTAGGAGTAATAATTTTATAACTCTAACCCAAATAAATCATCATGGAAATAATATTTTTCCATAAATTATTATTTTTAGACCGACTTGATAACTTAGCGTGTAAAATTCGGACTTGGACGTCTTCGCCTCTCCTCTTTATTTTATTAATGGTTAACCTGAAAAATATATAAAATAAAGTAAATTAGACGAAATAATATATATAATATAATCAAAATAATTATTAAAACCATACATGATTTAAGACTTAACTCTTGTGCACCCCACGCACTGGCGAGACGCATGGTCGTGCACTGCTTGTGCGCAACTTCGAGAATCATGATTGAAATTTGCAAGTTTTCTACGTGGTTGTGCCATTGTATAATGCCAACCGTGCACTCTTTTTTGGCCCTTTAGACTCACTTTTCTGGCTCTCAAAGCTTCATAGGACCTCTTTCCTCCTCAAAATACGTCTCCATGGCCTTCTTTTCCATCAAAACTAGTGATTTTCTCATCTTCTTGACAAGAACTTTTGAAAATCAAAAAACCATTTATAAAGCATAATATAGACCAAAGAAGACAATTTGACCCATTCTCACCAAATGTTTTCGAAGGGGAGACTATGACATATTAGCTAACCTCAATTGATCCTGAACGTAACTGGCCATTATAAACAGACAACGAGAGTCTAGCATGGAATGGGACATTGACAAGTGACAACATACAGCCACAGCAGACAAAGTGGGCAATCAGTCTTGATGAGAAGGCTCTTCAGATTGGAAAGGACATGCAGCTGGGAATGGATAGCAATATCAACCCAGCCTAAGTAGGATAACAGCTTCTGGACATAATGGCTAATTGATGATGTTAATTAGGATAGCATTGAGTCATGATTATCCTACGCTAACTTGCTAACGAGGATCTCCAGCTTTATCTATTGTTGATGAAGTGTTTTCCTTTCAAAAGAGTTGCGTAGTCTATATAATCAGACAATTGACCTAAAAAGCTGTCTTTTTTCCCTTTGTTTTTTTTTTGGGGGGCAGTAGTAAGTAAGTTCTTTTTTTTTTTTTTAACGCTGCCTAGAGTTAGACTTCACAAATAAGTCATTTGGTTCAGTTTCGGGTGGCTTAGCTTTTGTTTAGGTTGTGTTAGGGTTAACCAAATTGGGCTTAGATTTGGTTTTAATTGGAGTCATTTTCTTTGTCCAAGTTAACATTAAATCACTCGATTTTTGGTCCAATATAAACTTATCTTGAAAAACAATCAGAAAAAAAAATTAGTGTTAAGTCGGTTCAGTATATGTTGATTTCGGTTTCTAGCCCACTTCAGATTAGCCGTCTCGGGTGTCAAGTCAGGTAAGAATTCGGGTCACTCGAATCAGGTTTTGAGCTTTTGATTAGTTTTATTAGGTCTACCTAGAGTTACTGGAGACAGACTGGAAGCATGCCAAAAGGGGCACCACTATAGTCACTAGAAACACTTAGTACCCTATAACCTTCTGAGTACAAGCGATACAAAACTTAAATTAAATTAAATTTACAAGTGATCCGTATTTCTGACTAAGCAATCATGAAGATGCTACTAATAACTGTTAGTAGAGTCCACAGGCACAATAAGTTTCATAATTTCCGCAAAGAATAACGGAGCCACTGATATTCAAATTCAGTGGTGCCAATAACACGTTACAAAGATGCTGACAAACACCCCCTAAATAGCTAATTGTTGGCCTTCTTAAGCTTACAATATATTTTATTAATATGTTTTGATGAAAGAAAAAAATGAGTTGGTCTATTGGTATATTTATCATTTTATATTTGAACCTACCTTAGTGTTTCTATTATTTAAATATGTTATGATTATAAGTAGATATTGACACGATTGATTTTTTCTTAGAGATAATTAAGATTTGAATTTGAATATGTGATCTTTATGTTCAAATTTGAATACTAAATTTTGAGATAATATTATGATTCCAATTATAGTTGATAATGTTATCATGAGATTTCAACTTTTTAAATGGTGATTGTGGTTGATAATATTGTGGTTGATAATATTATATTATGGGTATGGTTGATTATGCAATATCGCATTTTATTAAGGATTTTCATTTGGCAAATATTTGACTTTTCTCAATAAGATTTCAATTTTTAAATGCTTGATATTTGCCTTGATCATGGAAAGAAATGCAAATCACATCAAGAAGATTCACAATCAGCAAAAAATAGAGTGACCGTTACATGAAATCTCAAATCAGCCAAAAATAGTCACTTAGTTGTTACTGGGATTGTGTAATCTTTAAGGACCCTGAACTGTTGTTCAAGGCTTTGAACTGGAGCAGAATTTGTGGATGAGTCTAACGGCTAGCTTCCTATGATTCCTCCAAGACTTTCTTATAAATACAGAAGCTGGATGAGAGCTGAAGACAACAAGAAAAGCAAGCACTCAAGCGCTCATCGACATACATCGAGCTTATATTGGCATATCTATTATGTTTATTTATTCCTTATTATAAAGTGTATCTTGTTATCTTTCTTTATATTGGAGTAGGTTGATTAGTCGAAGGGCGACTACCCAAGTACGGTCGAGGAAGAACGTGTACGTTGGAACACCTAGAGTTGTAGGGTCAACTCGTAGGCTATACGATTAGTGAATTGTGTGTAATCGACCGACCTAATAAAAGAAAAAGGTTCAAAATCCCATCGGCGAAGGTTGCCCGTGGGTAGAGAACTAGGCGTAGTCGAACCTCTATAAATTGTGTGTTTTATCCACGTTTATATTTCTGCTCTTTATTTTTTCGGTTATTTTGTGACTTTGATCATCACCATATTCACTCTCTAAGGTGATTTAATTAGCCAAACCGGGCCAGCACTAATTGATGTTGAAAAGCTTGTAAGAGAAATCTCTTCGGGGGCATCCTCAAAGTTCCTTTGCGCAAAAGCATAGCAAGGGCCTTAACACTTCCTAAGAGCATTCCCAGCCATAGTTCCAAATTTTGAAACTCTATCTTACCACATCAGCAAAAAGATCATCTTTTGGAACTTGCATTCCTTCATTTTTTTTAATCCGTGGAACTCCACTTTGGATCATTCAATAAAATATTTATCATGGATTCGCCCTATAACATACAACCTTTTTTTAAAACCATCTAAATAATATTTGTTAAGGGAAAAAAAACCAAAAAAGCCACAAAAAGAAAAAAAAAGGAAGGGGTAGGGGGAAGGCCAGGCGTTCCATCTCGCGTGTCACTCAGGCACAAATGCAAGCTGGGAAACAAATTTTGGAACGCAGACCCCTCTGCTTGGCACGCGTTCCTTACAGTGGGAGTGGCCTAATCAAGTCACTAAAACTCGTTCCATTGGTGGGTTCTTGTGCCACTTGCGTAAGTTCAAGTGCAATGGAAATGTTGCTTGCCTCGGGTGATGTCCCTCTCTGCAGTTCCATGCAATGTCCCACTTTTTTTTTTTGGTTGTCCTTCTCTGTTTTTTTTGGCTAAAAAACATTATTTAGTTGGCTAAAAAAAGAGGTTGTGTGTTCTACAGTTGATCCATAAAACATATTTTATTAGATGATCGAAGTTAAAATTTCATTAGTTGGAGAAATAATGGAACGTAGTTCCAAAAAATTGAAACTTCTGCTAATGTGACATGTTTACATTTTAAAAACTAAAACTTGCACTAGGAATGCTCAAAGTTGTTGTTGGCTAGAATAATCTTACAAACTACTACCATTTGGGGGCTACATTTGATTACTTACTTAATGGGGTGAGTACTGAGCAGGAGAAAACGGATTTATAATGACTTGTAACAATAGACACTCTGACACATGTAAGAAATTTGAAAATAAATAGACGCAAGTTAGTGTAACTGATAAAATCTTCGAAAGTTGTTATTAGAAATCTAAGTTTGAATCCCGACTATACAAACCTTTGTGCCTCATTTATACCCAAAAAAATAGAGATAAACTTTTAAATTTTTCTTATTGCTGATGCAAGATAGTGAATGACCCACTAGATGATTCCAAATAATCAAATAATTATTCTGTAAAATTTTTTTATCTTTAATTATCGATCGCCCTCATAAAGAATAAATAAAACATAGAAAATGATATATTAATTAGCCCATTTGCCAAGAATATCTGCATATCCCCTTTGGACCAATGTTAAGAAAACCGATCCGATGATCGAACCGATTGAATGAGTGGGTCAATGGGTCAAATGGTCAAACCAGTAGAATCAATTTGGATTGGTTGGCCAAGTTAAATGTTGAGCCGAATTGAACCGGACATGACCTGATTAACCCCACGACCAATTTTGTCAAGATCAATTCAATAAATAATTTCAATTTCTAAAATTAACAATTTTTTAATGCAAATGTTACCATATTCATTATTTTTATTATACTCACATTCCTTGTATACTATTATACCTAAACCTGATCAACTGGTCGGGCCTCTACCTAACCCGCCCCGCCCCGCCCTTAAAAATGAGGGTTAGGGTCAGCTTTTTTTAATCTTCAGCCCGCTCTAACCCTCAAATTGAAAGTACCCAACTATAATGAGGATCGGGTTTGGGTAAATGTTTTGACCCTCTGACATGATCTGCTGATCCTCACTTTTTAAAAACAAAAATTAAAATTGAAAATAAAAACAAGATACTTTCGGTTTCATTTGTTTAAAACTTTTTCGCTTTCACTATTCCGTCTCCTCTTAGCCTCTTCCCATTCACCTCTCCAAATCTTACTAGCTCATAACTTTTTAACACTTCCTCTTTGATGATAGGAAGTCGTTTCAGTGAAATTTTAATCACTGAATTACGCAGTCGAATGTTTGTAAATGCGATGTGCTTCATTGGAGCATTTTATTATCATTTGACCTCTTGTTTTGTATGATATTTAATGTTGAAATTTAATGTTGAACTTTACAATAAAAGAGAAACTTAGTGAAAAATCTCATTTTCTATGTATGAAATTTTGAAGGTTGGGTCTAATATGATGATCCGAGGATATCTGCATGGTCGGTTAGAGTCAGGGTCAATGGTATGTCAACATGCATGAAGGTCGGGTAGAGTCAGATTCGAGAAAATTCTATCTGCCGACCCTCACAACCCAACTCTCAACCCAATGCAATTCTCAATTTGATCAAGGGTAGTTATACCAAAATAAATTATGTATGGAGTACAAATTAAAAAAAATTAAAATTTTAGCATAAACAATCCCATGCCAATTACATCCATGGAAATGGCCGAATGAACAAATCACCAGCCCACCCACAAAAAGCCTTAA
>JAKOGI010000126.1:1125000-1136299 GCA_029747015.1 Carnegiea gigantea | reverse complement strand
ATTATGAAATGTTTGAATGTGAAACGTGTAAATCCCTTTCCCTCTTTTATGTCTAAGATGCATTATGTGTGAAAGTGTGGTGATTTGACAAAGAACGTTTCTCGTGTTTTCAAACTAATAATAGCCATGTCTAGTAACGAGCAATGGCCTACTTTAGCTACTCAAACAATGTTTGGGAGGAATCCCTAAAACGTTTTAGAAATGGTGTGAGTTGCATGTTAAACAATTTTACCAAACGACACAACAAAATTATTAGCCATTATGGCCCATACGCTTTAAAGTGGCTTAGATAATGTGCTCCGGACCATATGAAAAGAACGATGTTATATGAAAAGAACGATGTTAACCTAGGGGAAAGGTTCGGAACCCCCTGGAGGCCCTAACGAGGGTTAATGTAATGGTCCGATATGTTATATGTAGCTATCCCGGGAGTAAGAGCTTAATGGGTGAGCGTTAGATCTCACTATGGGGTCGGAACTAGTTCTCCACCCAATAGCACTCTATGTGATCTTATGCCAAGAAGTCATTTTCGTACTAATTTAAGAAAAACATTGGCCTTTTTGCCATTTTAAACCAATCAAAAAGGAAAGGAAGTTCTTTTTATATGAGCCCAAAAGGCTATATGGAATGATGTATGAAAAGCATGTGAGGGTCGTTACACGACTAAACAAAATGAAACTTCCTTTTAAGGCTAAGAAAACGTTTTCAACAAAAGAAAGAAAGCTTTCAATGAATGAGCAATGAAATGATCCTCAAGCATGTTTGAATGTGGATTCTCATGTCATGTAGCCTTTCCCTTCTCCTACCTTGAGTTTGTTTGCTTAAACCTGCATGCGTTGGATGAGAAGGTTTCTAAAGTATTAAAGGTTCTATGAATGTATGTGTAACATGTGAATAGCCTAACGGGTCTAACACCTATGAATGAGAACGTAATCCTTGAATGATTGAATGAATGAAGGTTTGGCATGTGAATAGCCCATGTATATGCTATATATCGCTTAATATAATGATTGGTATTACCGAAATGCTTAGTATGTGATTAATGCGAGTAGTATTGTCTGAAAATATTTTAGTTTTAAGGGGGTTAGGGAACACTCACTAAGCGTGTGGTTGCTCATTCCACTACTCTTTCCCTTTTCCCCCAGGTTTTCTCTGTGACAGGAAGAAGTTGAGTCAGATAAATCCAGAAGGAACCTATTCTTGCTTGCAAGGCGTCGTATGTGCCCACTTGAAGGGATCTTACGTGTTTAATGAAGTCATGTAATGTATTCTTAGTTTACAAGGGTCTGTAAACGATTATTCTAGTTCATGTAACGCATATGGTATAAAGGTCGCTCTGTATGGCCGTCTGAGCCAACCATCAAGTTAATTAGATGTTTTCTTGGTTTAATTTAGCTATATCTTGGGATGTAAACCCCAATACTCCGGTTGTGTGAACCGTTGAGTTGTATCTTTTACTTTTTCTGTATTGATGAACTATTCTGTTTGGTGTACTCCGAGCGGGTGGCTCGTCGAGTTATGAACTCCGACATGTGGCCGTCGAGCCATGTTTTATATGTTTAAGCTGCCGTTGATATACAGGGACTATTTGTAAGGCTTTTAACCTGGAAATGGTCAGTTTTCAGGGGAAACTCTGACCGTTTCGTCCCAGGAATTAGGTAAAGTTAAGAAAGCGTAACGCTTCCGACCTCTAGGGGCTGGGGTTGTTGCATTGATGGTATCAGAGCAAAGGTCCTGCGACCATAGGCCGCGACCTAAGTCTTGCATTCATATAGTCCAATAGGAATGCGTTCATAATGATGTGATATATGCCTACTAGGTCTACAATTGTGCGTTTAATGTGAATCTTGGCGTATTTAGCTAGTTAGGTACTGCTCGAGTGAGCTTACTAATCGAGTGAACGAACAAATTGTTAAGGGTGTAAGCTGAGTAACTTGTTTTCTCATGAATGAGTTAAGTATTAGTCTAATCGAAGGTTGTTTGTTTATTTGCTTATACGCCTTGACGGTTTGAAATTGAATGATTGGAAAGTCTGAACTCTAAGCATATTCTTGCCCCTAAGGTACGATTTGCTCCTCGGGCCCTGTAATGGAGTGAGTAGACGTACTTAATGGTTGGTAGGGATAGGCTAGAGGCAGTTGGACTATTTCTCGTTTGAAAACCTAGAGATTTTGAAAGTTGAGACTTTTCTAAATAGTGAATTAAGATATTTGCTTCGCATTGAAAGACCTTTCTAATTATGTGGTTAGGTTTTAATGCCGCACTTGAAAGCTTGCATTTGTTTTATAATCCCACTTGAGTCTCTGCTACTGTTATAAGTTTCTATGTGCAGCTAAATGTTTTGGATGCCTATCCGCCAAGATGCATATGTTGCTTGATGTATAAATGACAAGTTATAAGCGACGAAGAATTACCCCTCTTGACTAAAAGCTTCTTTTTGACAATACCCATTTATGTGGTTTCTCAATCGCTAAGGGAACTAAGCGAGAACTTTGTTTATGCGCGTGTCAATATGATGGTTGTGATATGGTCTTATTATGTTACCTAATTGTTATCCCATACGTGTTATTGACACTTAGGTGTGGCCTCAGTCTGGATTGTCACTCACATGTGGAGTCTTCCTTACATCCTTACATGTGACTACTATTACCCTCGAGTCAGCTAAGCATTATGCTCATAGTGACATGGAACGCCATTTTTTTTTTTAACTATAGACTTGATAGTGTCCTGATCATATCAACCTACCACACCTAGAGTGGAGATGTAAGGAATGACCTGACACACTTTGGAATCGTTATACCACATGCATCACCTCGTTATCTTCTGAGGGTGTTATTTACACCATTTTTAGCAGTTTCTTAAGTAATAACACCACGTGCGGAAGCCATAATGCCTTAAGGTAGAAGATAGAACCTTCCCATCCATACTAAGAGCTCCTCGGACCTCAACAATTACCTTATGAGACAATTATGTTGCAAGTTTCAATGTATACTCGTAAGACCATTGATGCTATTGTTCTTACCCCTTGCTAGCTGGCTGATGGCTAGTTTTTAATGATTTTGACAAGCCTCAAGATATACCTTGATCCTTGGTTACAAATGAGAATTGCAATCATGTATGTTCCTCTAAGTGACCTCTTGTGTGGCATGATTGTGAACATGTGTGTGTTTCAAAGCATAATCATGACATTGTGCACAATGTAAGACTTTGGGAACGTATATAGTCACTTAGAATGATATGCATGGGCATTTGTATGTCTTATGAGCGAATGGTTTAGCAAATAAACTACGTGGTGTTTGTTAGACTTGATTCTGGCTGAGCGCGTCACTAAATTGGCCAAATAATTCAAACTACGTGAATTGTCGCTTCATATAATTATAGTTGGCTAATTATTACCTGACATTTAGCCTTTATGTTGTGATTAAATGGCTGGCTGTGCACATATTCTATAACATAATTACGTGGCTATGAGCCTTTTGCATTCAAACACTTACCTTTGTATGCATCATTGAATGGTATGCTGGGATATTCGTGACTGTAGCGGAGATTACTCATCTCCTATATGATTAAGTCCTATGTATCTTGTGATTGATTGAGTGGATTGTTACTCCTATGTTTAGTAGAAGGATATTGTGGCCTTAGGAGTTTACAATCGCATTTGTTTGCCTTACACCGTCTGTGCTTGGGCCATACCGCATGCCACCGTATTTGCGACCATACTTGGATGCGTGACTTTAAGGGTTATGAATCGATATGCGTAAAACAACCCCCGGCAAGGTTCAACCAAGTATCCTAACATGATACAACTGAGTTATTTGGCATTATGTTTGCATAATGAGTTTTATATGATGTATAGCGGATCTCATAGGGAACCTTGGATGGTGCTTCTCTAGCCATCGTACATGCTGCCAAAGCTATCTTACTATATCATAATTAGCATGTTTGGCCTTCTTTCCAACTCAATTGTCTTGTGGCTGGACACGACTCCATTTCGCATATCATCTCTACCGTTTCTTAAGATACGTCAACATACGTACGTGCTTGCTCACGAGCACCTCAAATGTATCGATTGAACTAACGGTCATATGGACGCCCTTGCCGTAACCCTTCATTGAGTTGTGAAGCGTAATTGTCAATGTAAGTAATCGGAATGATAGATGAGTGGTATGAAGGCAAATGAGGAACCTGTGTCACCCACCACAACCAAGAAACCGTTTATCAACCTCCTATGAACAACTAATGCATGGACGTATACAGGTCTATTGCTGAGCATTGACCCATGTTCCTGCTATCTAACTTTCCAAGCTGTTTCCTTGCTTGACTAATGGTCGTTGCATATGTAATTCTCCTGTAAATTGTTTACCATATGTACGTGATGGATTGATGCATGTTGGATGTGACTCTTGGGCTGAAAATGTTGAATTGTTGATTCCATGTGATGTCATTGTGCTAAAGTGATTTTATGTGATGCTATGTGATGACCTTATTACTCCAGTGTGTTATAGTAGTCTCGGGGTTAACCGATATGACCCTGAAAGTGATTTGAGTTCATGTTTTAGATTGAAACTACTTGTGAATGACCCTTGTTTATTGTGGCCTAATGTTTTAGATGCCAACTCATAGCGACGCATATGCATAGAGTTCTTTATCACGACACAAATAGTGTCTAGATGATTCAAAGTCTATGTCCCTTTCAAAAAATGAGTTTAATATGGTTTTCCACGTCAACTCATTTGCCCCCCTCTTCAATGCGATTTGCCCTTGGCGCCTAAATAGAGTGAGTAGACGCTTGAAAAGGATTGGCGAGGAGGAGACTGGATACCATTAGCCCTTTTTCTTTTGTTTTAAAATAAGCAGTGATTGCATAACGAATCCTTTGGGGAACCCACTGTGGAGATCATGGCTTACGTGCGTACATTCTAGGAAAGACTGAACTTAGGTAAGTAATTTCGAGGACGAAATTCTTTTAAGGGGGGAAGAGTGTAAGAGCCGCACCTTCGGTCTCCTACTACTAACTGTTTTAGTTGCTGAATTTACAAATCTGTATTTAAATTATTTTTAAACGAGGGTAATAAGTGATCTGTGTGCGTCTTTAACGATTAATTTCATTAAAAAGAATGACTTTATGATTTATGTTATTATTAATGTTACTTATTTATAAATTTATTGAATCAACGCTAAACCGACTTTTTAAAATCATTTTTCGTTTTACTTGGGTGATTCCCAAAGTTTAAACTAAAATGTTAATTGTAGGTTGCTCCAATTCGGGTTTAGCCTAACCATTAGCGAGTACGGGACCGGAATTCAGTTGAATGATGTTAATTGAGCTAAAAAAAAGGAAAAGTGAAACAAAAAGGGGGGATCGAAGTCAGGAATGGGAGACCTCGAACCCCCCTCTCCTTCTCGCACTCCCTCTCTCTGCTTCGCTCTCTCTCTCTCTCTCTCTCTCTCTCTCTCTCTCTCTCTCTCTCGCGCAGGTCATCGGTCGCCGCCTGGCGTCACCGCCGGCCGTCACGTGTCACCGGCGAAAGAAGGAGCCATCCGACCTCACCCACGCGTCGCCAGCCACCCAAACACCACCAATCCTCCTTCCCCACGTCACACAACCAAGCCAACTCGAAACCCACGCGTCAGCCACGCCCAATTCCACCACCACGTGCCGGAATCCGGTCATCCACACCGGGTTCGGCCTCCCCTATAAATCTGGTGGTCGGATTCGACCCCCAACACCCTCAAACGCGACCAAAACGTCACCAAATCAAGGGCTAGGGTTCGAGTCTTCGAGCTAGCGGGCCAGGGTTCGGGTTTAGCAGAGTGGGAGCATTTGGTATTTACTGTTTGAGGTTGAAATTAGGCTAATCCCAGTAAGTGTTTCTCCCTCCTAAGCTATTTTCAGCAGATTGATGTTGCATGTCAAGTTAGGGTTCGTTAAATTCGTTAGAAATGTCAAGAAATGCGCTATTCATGTTTAGGTTCGATTTATTTGGTTAATTTATACCTAAGATTGTAAATCGAAATGAATTATGAGTGTTTAGCTTCGATTCGAATCAATGAATGTAAATCATGCTTGAGATGTTATTTCGAAGTAATTTAAATATGTTTAGTGCCGATTCGAATCAATGAATGTAAATTATGCTTGAGGTGTTATTTCGAAGTAATTTAAATGTGTTTAGTGTCGATTCGAATCAGCGAATGTAAATCATGCTTGAGATGTTAATTCGAAGTAATTTAAATATATTTAGCGTCGATTCGAATCAATCTAGTTAATTTATGCCTAAGTTTTGGATTCAAAACGAATTATATATGTTTAGCATTAATTTGATTGCATATAGTTAATCCATGCCTAAAAGGTTAGTTCGAAACGAATTATGAAAGTTTAGAACCAAGGTATATATGTTTAATTAATTTATAATCGATGGTTGACTTTGAAATGAGCTATAAATGTTAGTATCGACGGATGTACATTTAAGTTAACTTTATAATCGTTTAATAACTTCGAAGCACATTTTAAATGCTTAGAATCGTCTTATGTATGCTTAGTTAAATCGTGCCCGATTGACAGTGTTGAAAGGAAACAAACACTTTGAAAGGACTTATGCTTAAACGACTTATTTAGATTCGAAAATGACTACGATGAAAGGAACGAATGTTTAAAGGTGTAATATGTCTAAAATGATCTAAATGGGCTTGATTAGCGACAGTGATATGACAAATGGAAGTTTAGGGTCGTAATATGCCTAATTGATCATGTTACCCTAAACAAATGATTCATTCTATGTTTAACTAGATATCTGATTCTTGCTAGACTTCAATGGTATAGATAGTCATACAATAAGTGAGTCGTTTTATGTTTACTATGAAAATGTAAATGACGTAATAGGTTAAAGGTACCATGAAGTCAATACTTGTCCATTTAGAGAGTTGTGTTTGGCTTTAAAATGACTTGTTTACGACTCCTAGCTAACCTACATGAATGCCAATCACAACCCGCGCTTTTTATTAAGTTTAGCCCTTATGGATGCTTACATGTGTGTGTGTGTGTGTGTGTGTGTGTGTGTGTGTATATATATATATATATATATATATGAGTGCTTGGATATAACCGTTGGTTGCAGCGTGCTGCTAATTGTTAGTTGGCTAATCGATAAGTCGAGCATTGGTAAGTTTCATAAGTTTATGTATCGCTTTTCAGTATACCATCATGATTAGGATGCTAGATTATGAACTGGAACCAAGATGGTAGTTGGATGGCTTGAGGAAGAACTATGAGTGGTTCGAGGTCCTTGTGGTACGGTGCTTGTGAGGAGGGAGCCTGGGTTGTAAATTAACCACAATCGTGTGGATTGCGAGGCCATGTGTGGCTCATTGTGTTGTTGAAATGATTATGAAGTGTTTGAATGTGAAACGTGTAAATTCCTTTCCCTCTTTTATGTCTAAGATGCATTATGTGTGAAAGTGTGGTAATTTGACAAAGAACGTTTCTCGTATTTTCAAACTAATAACAGCCATGTCTAGTAACGAGCAATGGCCTACTTTAGCTACTCAAACAATGTTTGGGAGGAATCCCTAAAACGTTTTCGAAATGGTGTGAGTTGTATGTTAAACAATTTTACCAAACGACACAACAAAATTATTAGCCGTTATGGCCGATACGTTTTAAGTGGCTAAGATAATGTACTGCGGACAATATGATATGATATAAACGATGTTAACCTAGGGGAAGGTCCGGAAACCCTAGAGGCCCTGACGAGGGTTAATGTAATAGTCCAATATATTATATGTAGCCATCCCGGGAGTAAGAGCTTAAGTGTGAGCGTTAGGTCTCACTATGGGGTCGAGAATAGTTCTCACCCAATCAGCACCCTGTAATGATCTTATGCCAGAAGCATTTTCGTACTAAGTTAAGAAAAGCAATTGGCCTTTGCCATTTTAAACGATCAAAAAGGAAAGGAAGTTCTTTTCATATGAGCCCAAAAGGCTATATGGAATGATGTATGAAAAGCTTATAAGGGTTGTTACACCACCAAACGAAATGAAACTTCCTTTTAAGGCTAAGAAAACGTTTTCAATGAATGAGCAATGAAATGATCCTCAAGCATGTTTGAATGTGGATTCTCATGTCATGTAGCCTTTCCCTTCTCCTACCTTGAGTTTATTTGCTTAAACCTGCATGCGTCGGATGAGAAGGTTTCTAAAGTATTAAAGGTTCTATGAATGTATGTGTAACATGTGAATAGCCTAACGGGTCTAACAGCTATGAATGAGAACGTAATCCTTGAATGATTGAATGAATGAAGGTTTGGCATGTGAATAGCCCATGTATATGCTATATATAGCTTAATATAATGATTGGTATTATTGAAATGCTTGGTATGTGATTAATACGAGTAGTATTGTCTGAAAATATTTTAGTTTTAAGGGGGTTGGGAACACTCACTGAGCGTGTGGTTGCTCATTCCACTACTCTTTCCCTTTTCCCCCAGGTTTTCTCTGTGACAGGAAGAAGTTGAGTCAGATAAGTCCAGAAGGAACCTATTCTTGCTTGCAAGGCGTCATATGTGCCCACTTGAAGGGATCTTACGTGTTTAATGAAGTCATGTAAAGTATTCTTAGTTTATAAGGGTCTGTAAACGATTATTCTAGTTCATGTAATGCATATGGTATAAAGGTCGCTCTGCATGGCCGTCTGAGCCAACCATCAAGTTAATTAGATGTCTTCTTGGTTTAATTTAGCTATGTCCTGGGATGTAAACCCCAATACTCCGGTTGTGTGAACTGTTGAGTTGTATCTTTTACTTTTTCTGTATTAATGAACTATTCTGTTTGGTGTACTCCGAGCGGGTGGCTCGTCGAGTTATGAACTTCGGCGTGTGGCCGTTGAACTATGTTTTATATGTTTAAGCTTCCGTTGATATATAGGGACTATTTGTAAGGCTTTTAGCCTGGAAATGGTTAGTTTTCAGGAGAAACTCTAACAATTTCGTCCCAGGAATTAAGTAAAGTTAAGAAAGCGTAACGCTTCCGGCCCCTAGGGGCTGGGGGTGTTACAATATGTGTGTATATATATATGTGTGTGTGTGTGTGTGTATATATATATATACAATTGAAAGTTGTTATGATTTTTAGGGGAGGTACGGAATTAGACAATGAAGTAAGTGAGAAGAAATATGATACAAAGGAAAGACCAAAGACTAATGAGATTGACTGGGAAATTGAGAGTAATTCACCCCCTCCCTCTAAGATGTGTGACCTCGTTGGGACATACAAGCCAAGTGTTCCTTACTCTCAAGCTTTGAATGCACCTTTCCATTCTACGAAAGAAAAACAGAGAGAGGATATACTGGAAATCTTTAAGCAAGTTAAGGTCAATCTTCCCCTTTTGGAAGCAATAAGACAAATCCCTTCTGATGTGAAATTCCTTAAAGGCATGTGCACTTTTAAAAAAAAATCTATAGATGACAAGTCTCAAAATGTTTTTCTAAGTGAACAAGGGAGCTCTATTTAGAAACATGACACTCCGCCTAAGTTGAAAGATCCTGGGGTTCCCATTATTTCATACTTTATTAGTAATCATAAAATTGAAAGAGCACTCTTGGAATTAGGTTCAAGTGTTAATTTGATACCATACTCTGTTTATTTAAAGCTAAGGTTGGGTGAACTAAAACCTTCCAATTGTACCCTTCAGCTTGCTGATAAGTTAATAAGAACCCATAGGGGGCGAACAGATGATGTCTTGATTCAACTTAATAAAGGTCTTTTCCCCCTTAACTTTGTTGTATTGGACATTGACCCTGATCATGCCTCTAAGCAGATCCATGTTATTTTAGGACATTCCTTCCTAGCTATAGTTAACACAAACTTAACTGTAGGTCGGGAGTGATGGATGTCTCGGTTATGTATATAAGGGTTAGGCTTAACATTTTTAAGGCTTCTTCTCAACCTTGCTTGAAGATGAATATGAATGTTTCTTCATTGATGTGATTGATGAACTGGTTGAAGAGGGCCTACCCACTATTCTGAGCAAAGATCCCTTAGGAACCTGTCTTTCTCATGGGGATTTGGGGTTATTTGACTTAAGAAGTACAACAGGTGTGTTAGATTCTAATCTTAACTTAATACCTCATCTTGAGTCTTCCTCTTGGGTGTCCAATTATGAACCTCTTCCTCCTTTAGCTAGTTCTCATGTACCACCTTCTATTGTCTCCCCACCTAGATTTGAATTGAAACCTCTCATTGACTCACTCAAGTATGTGTTTCTAGGTCCCAAAGAGACCATAGCTGTCATCATCTCTTCTCTCTTATCCTGTGATGAAGAAAGAGAGTTGATTCGTGCCTTAACTGCACATAAGGGTGCCATTGGGTGGTCGGTTGTTGATTTAAAGGGATTAGTCCTACTATTTGCATGCATAAAATTCACTTAGAGGATGATACTAAACCTATTAGGCAAATGCAACAAAGATTGAACCCCCATATGAAATAGTTTGTCTAGAAAGAAGTAGTAAAACTTTTAGATGTAGTTATTATCTACCCTATTTCTGATAGTCAATTGGTAAGTCTATTCCAAGCAGTCCCTAAGAGATCTGGCATAACTGTGGTTCAAAATAATGATGGTAAACTAGTTCCTACTAGACGGACCATAGGTTGGAGGGTGTACATTGATTACAAAAAGCTGAATTCTATCACTAGAAAGGACTATTATTCTCCTCCCCTGCATTGATCAAATTATGGAAAAGTTAGCTAGATAAAGTTTTTACTGTTTCTTATATGGGTATTTTGGTTACAATCAAATACCTTTCTATCCTGAGGACTAAGAGAGAACACTTTTATATACCTTTCACATAATTCGCCTTCAGGAGGATGCCCTTTGGGTTGTAATGGACTTTCCACATTCCAAAGATGCATGGTGGCCATATTTTCTTATTACACTAATAAGTTCATAGAGGTGTTTATGAATGATTTCTCTGTTTTTAGTTTTTTGTTTGACGAATGTCTTGCTAATTTATTCACTGTGACAAAAAGATATGAAGAAGTGAATCTTGTCTTAAGTTGGAAAAAGATTCATTTTATGGTCCAAGAAGGGATTGTATTAGGTCATACAGTGTCTGAGAAGGAAATTGAGGTTGATAAAGCTAAGATTGATCTAATCTCTAATTTGCTTATTCCTATTTCTGTGAAGCAGATTAGATCTTTTCTTGGCCATGCTGGATTTTATAGGAGATTTATTAAGAACTTTAGCAAAGTGGTTCGCCCACTTACTAGCCTCCTTTCTAAAGATACTCCTTTTGACTTTGATGAGTCT
>JAKOGI010000126.1:1075000-1120000 GCA_029747015.1 Carnegiea gigantea | reverse complement strand
CTCTCGCTCATTTCTTGCCCTTCTGGCTTGCCAGGAAGAGGACTGTTCATTGATCCCTTACCTAAAACAGATAACGTAAAAATATTCAACTAATGAGCTGAAGCTCAGCACGTATATCCCTATGCTGTAAAATAAGTTTTGTATTCAATTACTTGGGCACCTGCATATTAAAACATTTTATTCTGCAAGCAGGAGAGAGAGAATGTGCAAGTAAAGTTAATTTGCCGGTTATTACCTGGAAGTGGACCCCTATTGACGTCTGTAGCGATCTTGAGATAGGTGCACATCACCCAGGCCAATCGGAAAGCCTGAGTTGCACCTGTGCGGGTAAATTGAAGGGTATAAGCCCTGATGATTGATAATTAATGGGGCCATTTGCTTAGGTGATAAAACATTGCATGAAATGATTTGTTATATGGACTTTACATTGATTTTGCATATTTTGAAAAACATGTGAGTTTTCGAAGAGCACAGACAATGGACGTACCTGGTCTTTGACATCTTTCTCCTTTTATTTAAAATGTTTGTTAACAGCTTGAAACAGTAGAAGTGATCTTACTTCTACTCCAAATTTGTATTCATAGTTAGTGCGAGAAGTTTTATTAAATTTTCCGATGTAACAAGTAATTCGATATCCATTGGCTCTTCTTTTTAAATAGTAACAAACTCATTATTACTAACTTAATTTGAGAATTTTTCATTTAGTTTTAGTTATTTCTTTTATTACTATTGACACTCATATTATTAAGGTTATGATTGTGTAATAACATCACTTATCTCATTTTTATTAACTTCGAAGTTGTTGTTATTATTATTATCATTATCATTATAATCATTATTAGTATCTTGTAAATGACAAAAGCTCATCAGTATCAATATTTTTATCACACTTGCTAGTAATAATTTTATTATTATTGTTATCATGCTCCTCATCATCATCATCATCATCATCATCATCATCATCATTATTATTATTCTTGTCGTCGTCATCGTCTTTTTAATAGTCATATTATTGCTAGTTGCCATTAGGATTTAGATTATTTAATCATTATTCAGTTTAGGATGACGCCATGCGCTTGATTTTGGGTCCAAATCGAGAGATCTTCTTCCCATCTTCCTCGTTAGCTACAAACGTATGGGCAGTATTTAGCTCATCCACAAGTAGGTTTATTAGCAATTCAAGAACAAAACATAAGCCTTGGTAATACCTTAATTGCATCACAATTATCACCTAGGTTTGCATAATTAACTCATCGAAGTCCCCAAAGTAATCGCCAAATTCACATTAACAATAACCGAATATTTAATTCTCAAATTTATATTAAGAATAATTGTCAAATTAATTCAAGACAAACCTTTCCCTCCATGCTTTTTATCTCCCCTCATGTCACATCACACCCCCAATGACTATCTTTAATCTAAACTTTGTTAGTTAACATTTCACTACGTTGAAATTAGGCCACCAAATCACATCAGTCCAATAATTTTTTAAATCCCCTAAAGTGAATTTATTTCCCACCTTTCTTCGATCTCATCTTTAGTCTCAAAGTCATTAACCAAACACCACTGTAACATTCCAATCTTGTAAATCAATTTAACCCCACCCTTATCTCATAGACTTTCATAACATTAAAGGGTTTTATATTTTCCTCATTCCTTCCTCTCAAGCCTCACTTGGCACCGAGCTTATAGCACACCACCACACAAAAACATCAGGCCCACATATGTACCTCACTATTTTCATTTAACTACCATTAAAATTCCACTAAATACCATCAAATCAACCCAACCATACTTCAATTCCATCCAACCCACAAACCCTAATAATCAACTCATGACCATGACTCAGACATCCAATATATATAATTTTAACATTCACTAAAAACCACTAAATCAACCACAATCAGCTTGTATTTTTATTCAATTCACAAACCCCAAGACTCCCATATACATGGCAATGTTACCAATACCTCCAAACAAGGGCATCTTACTGATTTTCTTCAAAACGCTTATTAAAATCAACTTAATCACCATTGAATCAATATAACAAACTAATATTCATCTTCACCCGTCAACCCACACACCATGTCCACCTCCAACCTCAAACACTCCAACACCGTTAAAACATCAAATAACATCAAGGAAATTACAAGTTAATATTCACTAAAGCCAATTATATCACTACTACAAAAAATTTCAGCCATAAAACAATTAAATCGAAATTAAGAGGAATTGGAGCTTAACCTTTTCCATTTACTGGGTGCTCAAAGATGATGAAGAGAGAGGTGGCAGTAATTGGTGGTGGGTTGGCAGCGACCGGACAATGTCTGACGGCCAGGCAGGCGGCGGTGAATGCCCGGCATGATTGGGTAGTCGGCAAACAGAGGGGAGGGGGTCTATCCTGTGTTGGGAAAAGGGGTGTTCTGGGAGGGGTTCACGACGGGGGGTGGGATATATAAGTTTATTTATTTTATTTTTTTGTTTTCCTTTTTTATTTCTAATGCATATGTGAATTTTTGGGTAAATTTCCTTGACTAAACATTAGTGAGTTAAATTTTACACCATTTAGGTGTAAAATTTGAAAGAATAAACATTCATTTTTCCAATTATTACTTATTGCCCTCTTTTAATTATATCTGAACTTATTATTATTGCATTATTGCTTTGTTTATTTATATATATTTGTTTTCCTAAAATTATCCATTGAGCAATTAGATTAATTTTTATTTAGTTATCGTTAAATCTTTATTAATATTGGAATGTGTTATTTTGGTGTATAATAAATTTCATTTTAAGGCTACTCTATCATTTCAACCTGTAATGCACAAATACATATATTATATGTACATAAAATGCCAAACAGAAATGCGGTTTCCAACTTAATTAATTTGTGATTAAGATAATTTGAGGTAATTAGCATGAGTTTTAGGCTCGGGGCCATTATAGCCTTCCTCCTTCAGAATTAGTTTTGTCCTTGAAACTACAAATTTAAGAGAACCTTGACTGTACCTCAATTAGGTGTGGGTACTTGCTTCTTATGTCCTCCTCAATCTCCCATGTAGCCTCGTATGAAATATGGTGGACCCACGTAATCTTTACTAGAGGAATGCTTTTATTCTGGAGTTGTTTAACTCTGTAATCTAGTATTTGTACAGGATGCTCTTGGTACACTAGATTTTCAGCAATCTGTATTAGCTTCTGCTATGGTGAAATGATTCCAATTTAGATCATAGTTTTCGAGTTGCGAAATGTGAAAAACATTCTGACATGCTCAAATTCCGCAAGTAAATCCAATCTGTAAGCCACAGGGTTTAACTTCTTGATAATTTCATAAGGGTCGATATATCTAGGGGTATCTTTAAAACACTTTTATCTCCTACTTGAAACTCTAATGGTCTCCTCCTCTTATCCACGTAGCTTTTCTATCGTCTCTGAGCTGCTTTGATATGTCATTGAATCTTCCTTATCATTTCAGTGGTCTCTTGAATCAACTCAAGCCCTATGGTTAATGCTTCATCGAGCTCACTCCACACAATGATGTTCTGCACTTTCTCCTATAAGGTCTTTAAAAGGGGTCATCTCAATGGTGGATTGATAGCTGCTATTATAGAAGAATTCCACCAATGGTAAATAATCTCCCTAATTTGAAGCACTCATGCCCTAAGCATATACTCTAGGATTTGATTCACTCTTTTAGTATCTTCATCAGTCTCAAAGTGGTATGAACTACTAAAATTTAACTTGGTTCCAAAAGCTTTTTGCAAAGCTTGCTAAAACCGAGCTTGAAACCTTTGGTCTATGCTTGATACTATATCCTTTGGTATATCGTGTAGTTGAACTACTTCTTTAACATATAACTGTGCTAGTTTATCTACACCTCAAGTGTGGTTAATTGGTATAAAATGGGCAAACTTGGTAAGTATATCCACAATTACCCAAATAGTATTCCTCTTGAAGCAGAAAGGGGCAATTCGATAATAAAATCCATTGAGATTGAATCCCACTTCCAAGTAGGAACCTCTAAAAGCCTCAATTCGTCTACTGGACGCTGATGTTTAGCTTTCATCCTTTGACACGTCAAACATTTATCTACATATTCTGTAATCTCTTTCTTCAGGTTATCCCACTAGAAGAATTACCTCAAATGCCTATACACTTTTGTTCCTTCTGGGTGCACTAAGCATCGAGTATTATGGGCTTCTTCTATAATCTTTCCTTTTAACTACTCCTTATTGGGTACACACAATCAATTTTGAAACCTCAGGGTTTCATCTTCATATATTGCGAAACCAGACAATTTTCCCCTATGCTACATTCAAGCTTCTCTAGCTTAGCATCTTCCTATTGACTTGCCTTATCTCTTCTATTATTCAAGGATGCACTTCTAGCATTGACAGTAGCCCATTTGTTAATCCTGATAACACAAGTTCAATATCCATATTTTCAAGGTCTCTTGGAATGTCAGGCTGCGTACTTATCATAGTATTTAAACATGTTGGGTCTTCCTACTTAGTGTATCTACTATCACATTTTCCTTCCTAGGATGGCTTTGGATTTGCATATCATAATCCTGAAGCAATTCCAACCATCGTCATTGCCTTAAGTTGATCTCTTTCTAAGTAAACATGCACTTTAGGCTCTAGTGGTCGGTTTAAATCTTACACGACACCCTAAACAGGTGCTGTCGCCAGGTTTTTAAGGCAAAAACTATTGCAACTAACTCAAGGTCATACGTCGGGTAATTTTTTTCATGAGGCTTTAGTTGCCTAGAGGCATAGGCTATTACCTTGTCATCTTGCATCAGTATATAACCTAACCCATTCTTAGGTGTAACTTTTTCTTTTACAGACAAGGTACAGAAAGACACTGTTGTTAAGCGTCTCTTTAGTTCTTAAAATGCCTCCTTGCACTTGTCAGACCACTCAAACTTAGTCTATTTTTTTTTGGTAGGTTGGTCAGTGAGGATGTTATTTTTGATAAATCTTTCGCGAATCTCCTATAGTATCCTGCTAAACCCAGAAAATTCCTTACTTCTATCATATTGCTGGGCCTGAACCATTCAGTGATCGCTTTTATCATATGAGGGTCAACTTTGATTCCTTTCTTGAGCACTACATGTCCCAAAAATGTAACTTTAGTTAACCAAAACTCACACTTTTTCAACTTAGCATATAACTGATGTTGTCTCAAGGTTTGTAACATAGTTTTCAAATGATTGGCATGCTCCGCCTTGTCCTTAGAGTATATTAGAATGTCACCTATGAAAACTACCACAAAGTTATCCAAATAAAGTTAGAAAACTCTATTCTTGTAATAACCCGACCCTAACCCATATTTATTTATTTAAATCATATTTATTTATTTATTTAATCATATTTATTCATTTAATTTATCATGTTTATGGATTTAATCACTCATGGCTATTTGTTTAACCAAGTCATGTTTATTAATTCAATTACACTCAATTCATATATTTACCAAATTACTTTATGTCATTAGCAATTTGGAGGCGTTACAGATTTGGTATCAGAGCTAAAGTTTTAAGGGCCACTATAAGCTATCAAGTGTTTATGAGTTAGCTATCAAGGTGTGTATGAGTTATGATGGACCAATTAAATGAGCTACTGACTATAAGTTCATATGTATGGGCATATATGGAGGAACTATTTCCATCTGGGTGACTCAGTCATTTGGTAATATCCTGAGATTCAAGCATTAGCAAAGTGGAGTATGGAACCATTTGGGTCACCTATTAGTGAGGCATGCTCCAATTTATCTGGGAGTTGTATTGTATATTTCATTTCTCTCATTTGTTTAAATTTCACAATCGTGTACTCCGAGTGGGTGACCCATTGAGTTATGAACTCCGGCGTGTGGCCGTTGAGCTATTGAAGTGCTTTTCTCCATTTCAGGTATCTATTTTAAGGCTTTAAGTCGGGTTTTAGTCGGTCTTTAGGCAAAACTCTGTCCATTTTGCCCCAGGATTTGAGAGTTTTATTGAGGTGTGTTAGTACACTTGATATTGAGTATAGTGATGGTTGAAACCTGATGTGGGGATGCCATTTGCAACTTCTTAAGGGTTTAATATAGTGTCAAGTTCGATGTAAACCTCTAGATGAGGAAATGCCTGATGGGCAATATCTTTGAGGTGAACCAGTATGAGATGAAAATTACAATGAATGCTTATGTATGGTGATAACAATTAGTAGCTTATGGCGCACTACTTGGCATTATATGGCTAGCACAAGTAAGATTAAACTGCCATTTATAGGAATCATCTGGTCTTGATACTAAGACCTTAATTCAGCAATGCCGCCATTGCTTCCTATCATCGACTTATTTATGCCCTAGTTACCTTGAATTGTTCAGAGGCATCATTTCTTTACCACTAATACTCTCTTGAATTGTAATGGAGTGTCTATAAAAAATCTTATATGTGGTATGTGTGGAGTCTTTTAAACACATTTAAGGAACCTTTCTTATAGGCGATTCAGACCCTGACAATCATAATCGTTTAATTCTCTGCTTCCACAATGGAGACTATAATGACCCTCGGTATGCGTTACTGTGTGATTTGTAGTTCTTCCTAAGCATATTTGACCCATTCTACTTGTAGTTCAATCATCACTATGTTCATATTTTATTGTCACCTACTTTAACTCCTTGCTTCTATTTGGGCACTATTCATTTATTGCTTATAAAGCCTTTGCTTGCTTCAGACCCAGTCATTAAACGTCTTTTCAACAATTAAATGTATCCATATTATTCGTGTTTCTATAGCACTGTAACATCTTGTTGGCATACTACTCTATGGTCGTGACTGCATGTTGTTACTCAAGTTATTTTCGCAATCCTTTCTTTAATAGGACAGCCTATCTCATTAATGACAAACAATGATTTGTGCTATTTCCATCGGCCAGCAGTTTCGAAGTTTATGCGCCTACCTAAAACTTCGATTTACTGCCGAATGTGTTATTGATGGATGCCATCATGTTCAATCATAAGACTGTCTCCTTCATCTTGAAGTATTATCTTTTCAAACACTAGATGAATAAAATTTTTCTTCTGGTATTATTGACCCCTATCTTTGTCATTTTACTCACATACAGATACCGTATGACTTTTCAAAAGCTGCTTTGGTAATCTGTTACATTTCTTCACCTTCATGGCTTAAAACTCCCTCTCAACTTCATAACATCTTTCATTTACTGTACTATCATGACCATCATTATCATAAATAAACTGCATGTCATGTATATGCAAGACATTTATATGCATCTCTTTCATTACGAATCTTCGTCTTTTCATTCATTCATCTTACATGCATGTCCTTTATAACCAATAAAGAAATATCTTTGTAGGAGTTCAGGGTGTGGTTGCACCTCTTTACACTTTAGATCGTCCCCCTGTCTTTTAAATTTACTGAGACCAATAAATAGTTGAATGTATTATCTTTTATAAATATGCCTCTATTAGTATTGCTAGAAACATATTCATTGGGCATTCAATCCAGTTTGATTGGCATACCTTGTTGTCATTAGTATTTTGAGAGCGTTACAATTCATCATAGCCATAAATGCAGTATGGGCATTGGTAAGCCCAAAAGGCATATCGATAAACTCATAATGGTCACATCTAGTTCTAAAGACTGTTTTGGGAATGTCTTCTGGCTTAATCCTAAACTAATGATAACCAGACGTTAGATCAATCTTCGAAAACACCCCAACCCCTTGTAATTGATCAAACAAATCATCTATTTGGGGTAAAGGATACTTGTTCTTAATGGTAATCTTATTTAGCTCCCTATAATCTATATACAATCTAAAGGTTCCATCCTTTTTCTTCACAAACAAAACTGGGGCTCCTCAGGGTAGAACACTTAGCCTAATGAACTTTTTTTTTTGGGGGGACAAAAACTCGTCCAACTGAGTTTTCAATTCCTTGAGTTTGGTTAGGGTCATCCTATTTGGAGCTTTTGGAATAGGTTGCACACCAAGAATTAACCCAATCTCAAAATTAATCTCCCTTTGAGGAGGTAAACCCGGCAACTCCTCATGGAAAACATCAGGAAATTTGCAAACCATAGTGATATTTTCTGTTTTCATCTCCTCGTCTTTAACTTCAGTAGCATAACACAAATACCCTATACACCCTTGCTTTAACAACTTTTGTCTTCATAATTGAAATTATAGAATGCGCTTTCTCAAGTCTTTCATCATAGTAACATACTTCTCAACCCTTTTGGTTCTTTAAACTGGCCTTAAGATCTCTACAATCTATGTTTGCCCTACGTACAGTTAACCAGTCCATTCTCTGTATTATATTGAATTCTGAAATATCAAATTGGATTAAGTCTCTAGGGAACTCATGCCTGGCAATCACAATAGGAACATGTTTATAAAGAATAGGGCATTCTATCATTCACCCATTTAGCAAATTAATTCTATAGTTCGTCCACTCTTTGTCCTTCTTCAAATTCAATTGCGATACAGCTCAGGTGGATATAAATGAATAAGTAGCATCAGAAATAGTTTTGAATTTAAAAAAAGGGTTCCAGTGACAACTATACAGGAAACTGTGGCTTTCTTTTTACTCATGCTTGTCCTACCTTTAGGAGTTTAAAGGGCAGGGTTCCCTGATGTGGCGGGGTCCAGGCCTTGCAACACTCTTTTCAATGGCCTTTTGTCTTCTAGGGCAAGTGGTAATCAAATGATCGAGGCTTCCAAACCACATCTACTTGTTAGTACCTACACGACACTCCACTTTAGCGTGGTCTGTCCAGCCACATTTGGCGTAAGGTTCTGGTAAAGGCGCGAGTTGACCCTTAGAAGGGTCAGCATCAAGTTTCTTCTGAGCCACAGTCTCGTTTGATGTGCCATGATCATTCCACTTCCTCTTCTAATTTCCTACACTTCAAGTTCTTTCATACAACTCTTGATAATTTTGAATTGTTTGACCCGCGAATTGGTTTCGAATATAAAAAGCCAAACCTTTCTTGAACCTTCTCATTTTCAACCTTTCAAATGCCACAAAGTCTGGATCAAATCTTGATAGATCAGTGACCTTACTAGCGTATTACATCACCATCATATCACCACTCATCTTACTCCATGAATTTCTTTTCTTTTTGTCGTTAAAATATGATTGGATAAAACTTACCCCTAAGCCCCTCGAGAAATTTGTCCTAAGTAAGCTCAGGTCTTTGTAACTTATATTTCACAGTACCCCTCAGATATCTGCTTCACCAGCTAAATAAAAAGTCCCTGTGTTCCCTTTTTCTCTTCAAGTACTTCAATTACTGCAAATATTTTCTTCATTCCCCTAATCCAATGCTCAAATTCTACGAGATCAAGGTTTCCTCATAAACCTTAGGGTTGCGTCAGGCTACCCTAGCAGCTAGTTTATTAGATTTTGAAGGCTTTTCTGGAGCTACAGAGGGATAGGGGGAGTCCTGTTCATTAACTCAGTTACCTAATTTTTCCAATAATATGGACCTTTCTCATGACTAGAAACTTCCAGAGCCACCATCGGACCATTACTAGGGTTTTGTTAGGGGGTTCTTACTCACTTAGTTGCCTGAACCCTGAGTCTCACTTTCATTGCTATTCAAATTGTTGCTTACAGACTCTGACATACTGAATCACATAAACAAAGTTTATTGTCTAAATTTGCATTACGTTATGGTTAAGCAATAATCATGCGGAATCAAAGCGTACTTAACTCAAACATTACTTTCACTGCATATTCAAATCTGTAAAAATCGCCAAAACAGTATTGTATTACATCATGTTAGCATCCCCCGTATTTTAGTTGGAATTTCTGACCTAGTCCCCTACCACACTTACTAACTTAAGTCATATGTTGTCAAATCCGCCCCCAAACCAAAAAGAAAAGGTGAATTACATCCTCACATCTATGTAGGTTAGGCCACCTATATATACTATGCACATGCGAAATGTAAAAGGAACATCACCTGCACCGATCGTATGACATATACGAGCAAAAATCAAAGCTTAAACAAAATTAAGTGGCTCAATTCTAACGATCCTCAGATTGATCGTACTCAGGGTCAGAGGAATCATCTTTCCACCCTTAACCTTGTCATTGCCACCATCAGTCATCTTATGCCTGAATCCTCATAACCTAACTCTCGAACATCCTACAACTCACAGTGATTTGCTAACCTGGCTCTAATGCCACAGCAACGCACCCAAGATATAATGTCTGATTAATCTAACTCAATCACTTATTTATTTATGGATTGCAGTGGAAGTCTATTCTTTGGAGGCATTACCACCGTTCCGTAATGGAACAAGGCTACCTGAAACTACCATAACACTATGTTACCCTCGTAGTACCAAATTTACTAAACTTTCGAAACAAAACAAACATCTGTCAACTTGAGTAGTTTATAATGCACATGATGACTTAGCGTTCCAATACCAAGCATTATCAATGTAAAGTTCAAAAGAGCAGACAATAAGCAAATCTCCAGGGAGCTAGTTTATGAATCACTGTGAGTACTTGACTAGCTAACGTTCAGTAAAAATTAAAACTCTCACTCATTTCTTGCTACCTTCCGGATTGCCAGAAAGAGGACTATTTATGGATCCCTTACCTAAAATAGAAAACATAAAAATATTCGAAATAATGAGCCGAAGCTCAAATGTATATCCCTATACTATAAAATAAGTTTTGTGTTCAATTAGTTAGGCACGCCCACATTTCAAAACATTTTATTTTGCAAACAGGAGAGAGAGAATGTGCAAGTAAAGTTGATTTGGCAGTTATTATATGGAAGTGGACCCCTGTTGATGTCTGCAGCGATCTTGAGATAGATGCACATCTCCCAGACTGATCGGAAAGTCTGAGTTGCAGCCGCGCGGGTAAATTGAAGGGCATAAGCCCTGATGATTGATAATTAATGGGGTCACTTGCTTAGGTGATAAAACATTGCATAAAATGATTCGTTATATGAACTTTATATTGATTTCGCATAGTTTGAGAAACATGTGAGTTTTCGAAGAGCACAGATAATGTACGTACATGGTCTTTGAAATCTCTCTCCTTTTATTGAGAAATATTCGTTGTCAGCTTGAAGCAGTACAGGTGGCATTACTTCTGCTCCAAATGTGTATTCACAGTTAGTGCGAGTTTAAGAAGTTTTATTAAATTTTCTGACTTAACAGGTAGTTTGATATCCTTTGGCTCTTCTTTTTAAATATTAACAAACCCATTATTACTAATGTGATTTTGTTTCATTTTGTTTCAGTTATTTCTTTTAATACTGTTGACACTCGTATTATTAACATTATAATTGTGTAATAACATCATCACTTACCTCATTTTTACTAACTTCAAAGTTATCATCATCATCATCATCATCATCATCATCATCATCATCATCATCATTACAATCATTATTAGTATCTTGTAAACGGCAAAAGCTCATCAGTATCAATTTTTTTGTCACACTTGCTAGTGATAATTTTATTATTATTATTATCATTGTCATTTTTCTTCTTCTTCTTCTTCTTCTCCTTTAATAGTCATAATATTGCTAGCTGCCATTAGGATTTAGATTATTTAATCACGACTCGATTTAGGACAACGTCGTACGCTTGATTTTGGGTCCAAGTCGAGAGATCTTCTTCCCATCTTCCTCGTTAGCTGCAAATGTATGGGTGGTATTTAGCTTATCAAGAAGTAGGCTTATTAGCAATTTAAGAACAAAACATAAGCCTTGCCAATACCTTAATTGCATCACAATTATCACCTAGGTTTGCATAATTAACTCATCGAAGTTCCCAAAGTAATTCCCAAATTCACATTAACAATAACCAAAAATTTAATACTCAAATTTATATTAAGAATAATTGTCAAATTAATTCAAGACAACACCTTTCCCTCCATGCTTTTTATCTTCCCTCATGTCACATCACACCCCCAATGACTATCTTTAATCTAAACTTTGTTAGTTAACATTTCACTACGTTTAAATTAGGCCACCGACTCATATCAACCCAATAAATTTTGTAACGCCCCCAAAATGACTGAATAATTGTCAATACTACCATAAGGGATTCATCTGGTGTTTGAAAGGATAATACGTCAAGATGAAGGAGTCAGTCTTATGACTGAATATGATGACATCCATCAATAACACATTTTGCAGTGAATGAGGTCATGGGTACGCATATAAACTTCAAAACTGCTGGCAGATGAAAATAGCATAAATCATTGTTTATCATTCATAAGATAGACTGTACTAGTAAAGAAAGGATTGCCAAAACAACTTGAGTAATGACATGCCATCACGGCCATAGAGTAATATGCTAACACAATGTTACGGTGCTATAGAAATACGAACAATATGGATCTATTTAATTGCTGAAAGAGCGCTTAATGACTAGGTCTGAAGCAATCAAAGGCTTTGCGAGCAATAAATAAATAGTGCCCCAATAGAAGTAAGGAGTTAAAGTAGGTGAGAACATAGTGGTGACTGAACTACAAGTAGAATGGATCAAATATATTTAGGAAGAACTGCAAATCACACAGTAATGCATACCGATGGTCATTATAGGCTCCATTATGGAAATAGAGAATTAAATGGTTATGATTGTCAGGGTTTGAATTGCATATAAGAAAGGTTGCTTTGATGTGTTTGAAGAACTCCCCATATACCACATATGAGAATTTTCATAAACACTCCATTACAAATCAAGAGAGTGTTCGTGGCAAAGAAATTATACCTCTGAACAACTCAAGGTAACTAGGGCAGAAATAAGTCAATGAAAGGAAGGAATGGGAGCATTGCTGATGTAAGGTCTTAGTGTCAAGACCAGATAATTTCTATACATGGCAGTTTAATCTTACTTGTACCACACATATAATGCCAAGTAGCACACTTTAAGATACTAATTGTTATCACCATACATAAGCACTCAATGTAGTGTTCATCTCACACTGGTTCACCTCAAAGATATTGCCCCACAAGGTATTTTCTCATCGAGGGGTTTACATCTAACTTGACACTATATTAATCCCTTAAGAAGTTATAAATGGCATCCCCACATCGGGTTTCAACCATATATTAACACACCTCAATAAGACTCTCAAATCCTGGGGTAAAATGGATAGAGTTTTACCTAAAAACTTACTAAAATCCAGGCTTAAAACCTTACAATAGATACCTGAAATAGAGAGAAGCACTTCAACAACTCAACGGCCACATGCCGGAGTTCATAACTCAACGGGTCAGACACCCGGAGTGCACGATTGCAAAATTTAAACAAATGAGAAAAATAAAACATACAATACAACTTCCAAATAAATAAAAGCATGCCTCATTAACAGGCGACCCAAAATGATTCCACACTCCACTTTGCTAATGCTTGAATCTCAGGATATTACCAAATGATTCAGTCACCCAAATGGAAATGGTTCCTCCATATATGCCCATACATATGAACTTATAGTCAATAGCTCATTTAACTGGTCCAGCATAACTCATGCACACCTTGGCAGATAACTCACAAACACTTAATAGCTTATAGTGGCCCTTAAAACCTTAGCTCTGATACCAAATTTGTAACGCCTCCAAAATGCTAATGATATAATTTAAGGAAATGCGCAGCGGAAGACTTAATAATGGAAGGCACTACTACCATCCCGATAAGAACAAAGCTCATTGAAACCATTAAATCTTATAACTTATGTTCACAATCACAAAATCTATTAAACTGAAATACTTCAAGACCAAAGTCTATAATAGTTTAAATTCAATACCATTGACCTAATCATACCATGTGCTAACTTGCACTCCATACTACACAAGTATATTGAATATAGACTTAACTTGACCCTAAGGTCGATCTTAACATTCATGCTATACTGAATCCACTATGAGTAACTGATGACTTCCAAAAGGGCTTATTAAAAGGAGAAACATGTGATGTTTCATCACCTAAAATGGAAAACATGAAAACAATTTGAAAATGTGAGCAAAAACTCAGTACATGCATTCCTGTATTATAAAATGAGCATAGAAACACTGTTGATGAGTACCCGTCTTTGCAATTCATTTAGTTGGCAATAAGAATGAAAATAAAAGTAATATGAAACTGAATTGCTCATTATTATCTGGATGTGAACCCCTTGTAATGATATAATCCATACATAGGTGTACACCTGCCAATTCGATTAAGAGTTAGCCTGAAGCCGCGCGGGTAAATGATGGGCTAATGCCCTATAGATGATAACTAACGGGGTCACAAGTTAAATGGTAAATCACTATATAAACTGATTCATTGATAAACTCATTAAGGGTTGTAACTTAATAAACATGTTCTGTTTTCTTAAGATACAGGCAATGGACGTACCTAGAGTCTTTAAAAATGTCATCTGACTTTATAAAAATCAGCTGTTTCATAAATGTGATCTGACTTGAAAAATATGTTCTAACTTGATAACACTTATATAAAACGGGGAATGATAACTAGGCCTCGACTCTGTTTCCTAAATGTTACTGTAAGTATATGTAGTCAGTAAATGATCTTTACTTATATAATTGAGTAAGTAAAAGTACGTGTAACAAAAATTGAGTAATTAAATAGTATACATAACTTGGGTATTTCAATATAACTTCAACCTAAATTGGTGAAAGTAATTAAATTTGATATAAAGTAAATGAAAGTAAAATAGACAACAGTGAGATAAATGAGATTACAAAGGAAAAGGCCTTGATGGTGATAAATGAGGGAGTGGTTGTGGCCTTTTCTGAGATAGGTTGCTGATACGGATTTAAGGCTTACTAATACATAGCTTGGTTCAAGATAACAGTGAGTGCACTAGATTGGCTTCATAAATACATTTGATACATTCTAAATTGAGTAAGTAATAAAAGTTTGAGGCCAAGAGAGATATATCTTAGTTCAAAACAGCACAAACTATAATAACTTGGTCTGATAAATATGGTTTCTGAGTCACAACTCTCCCCACTTCTCATATTTCATTCATAAATCCATTAGATATAGAATTCCATCCTAAATGGATCATTGAACTAAAAAAAGCTATTAAGCTCACTAAGCTTGGTATTTTCTTTGTAAAATCCATAAATAATTCAAAGCTCATAAACAACCTTCCAAATTGTATACTTGTCTTTGTCTTTCTCATTGATCAATCTAAAAGCTCCATAAAAGTCCACGAATATTCATTTCCCTGTTAAATGACCTTATTTGGCCCAAATACACAAAATGAATGCATTATCAATCTCACTCAATCTTTATTATTGCTCTTTACACAATTATGCAAAATGTTTCCAAAAATCACCCAACTCAAAATACTCAACCAAAATTCATGAAATCATATAGGAAATTCAAAAATAATATGGAAAATCTACAGTACAATTTTCTAAATTTTCCTCCAAGTAGACGCTGCACAAAAATTGCAATAACAGCCCAATTTGTACTAAAGCAGGTCAGTTCACTTCAAAAATTCATAACTTTCACCCTAAACCTCAAATGGAGACCTAAAACCCCAATATGAAAAGATTAAGAAGTCTTAAAAAACTTTTATTTACAACACAAAATATGATTCCCATCATAGGGTTCTCAAAATGGGGCTAAAACATAAGTGTGTCAGTTTTTAGTTTATTATGCATAGTTTGGTAAAACGATCATAACTTTTCTCACAGACCTCAAATTAAGACAATTCAAAATCCATTTGAAAGTTAACATGCTGAACTATCTATCCACCAAAAATTATAATTTTCCCATGGCCCGATCATTACCAGTATAATCCCGAAGTCTGCCCAAATTTTCTGAAATGTTCAACCTTCACTATTTTAGTTTTCTCTTCCTTTTTCACATAAATTCTCACTTGAAATCATTTCAAATCACCAAAAACATCATCATAATCGTCAATAAAACTAAATATTATAAAATCAAATACAAATCAAGCCATAAATATGGTTTTAACTTAAGCTTGCATGAACATGATGATCCCTAAACCCTAGCATGATTCAAGCTTAACTTCACCATGATCAACACGAAAATAGTTCTTAGTTCTTATCAAAACATTATGATCAATGATCACAAACATCAAAACAAGAATCAAAACTAAAATAAAAATCAAAACCAACAAGATCAAGTTTCAAGGTTACGCACTTTGATTGAAAATAAGTAGAGATGGAGATGAGGTTTAGTGGTTTTGATGATGCAAGATGGTAGCTTGAGGTATTAGGATGTCAGGAAGGGTCAGAGATCACCAGAGCTGGCCAGATAAGCGGTCCAAAATAAGCCAGAACAGTGATGGTTGCTGCTGTCATGGGGAGGAAAGAGAAAGAGGAGGGAGAAAATGAAGTTTTGGATTGAATTGTGTTTTGTTGACTAATCTAACTCTTTGGCTGAGTTTATAACTAGAAAATGACTATTTGACTGACCATAGTTAAGCTTAATTATGGTAATTAATTTGGTTAATAAGCAAACTTGTTGGGCTTCAAATTGGGCCCAAAAAAAATTGGATTCAGGAATAAAACGCTTT
Organism: Carnegiea gigantea; assembly: GCA_029747015.1. NCBI lineage: Eukaryota > Viridiplantae > Streptophyta > Magnoliopsida > Caryophyllales > Cactaceae > Carnegiea > Carnegiea gigantea. The sequence continues at coordinate 1,103,458 of JAKOGI010000126.1, read as the reverse complement.
GTAACAATAACGATTTTGCATAACTCATAAATTTTTGCAAGGTTATAAATAATAATAATAATAATAATAATAATAATAATAATAACAACAATAACAACAATAATAATAAAAATGATAATAATAATAATAATAATTTCTTAAACCATAATTATCAAAGCCTACTATCGATTCACTCGATATTTAATTAATCAACAAAACTTGAATTAACAATCAATGAAAATTGAATTGCACAATGGGACCCATATGAAATATCCCCCAACCGGAATGATTAAATATGATAAATGAAAGTGAAAAATTTAAATGACATAAGATAATTCAGCAAATATACAAATTGAGGGCAATTGAATTAATAAACATGATTTGGTTAAGCAAATAACCATGAGTGATTAAATCCATAAATATGATAAATTAAATAAATAAATATGATTAATTAAATAAATAAATATGATTTAACTAGATAAATATGGGTTAATGTCGGGTTATTACAGACAACAACAATGACGACTGAGAGATGAGAAAGTTCTTAGGGTTAGGATAGACTTAGAGAGGAGAGTGGAAACTAACAAGAAGAAGAAGAAGAGGCATGACTCCATTCCAAAAACTAAAGTGTGTTTTTTGCTTTTTGTTTAACTTTTTAGAAGGGGGAGGGCTAAGTTTATCATCAAATTTTTGTAGTAGCTTATTCAAATTTACCTACGGCAGCCTTACTTGAGTAGCACCAACATCAGATTCTTCGGTTGTTTGGCTAGATGACAGTCTTGGTAGTGTTATCACAATACCAATAGAAATTTACGTTACTGGTAATATTGAAATAATACCAACAAATCAATTTTTAGTTGTTGAAAATGTTAGGACTCCTGCTTCCCTCCCTAACTCAAAACATTAATAGCAACAAAAAATCTTATCTGTTGCAAATACTTACTTTTACCCACGTAAATTATTTTTTGTCATTGGATATCTATTGGTAAAAACCACTTTTTTTTTTTTTTTTTGGGTAGTGGTTCCATCTATATTCATATTTTTAATCATGTGAATATGTACTAACTATTTCTCTATGTGTCATCTTTATCCATATCTTTATACACCCAAAATAAGGAACACATGGAATCAAGTGAGCTTTGAAAAAAAGGGGAAAAAAAAAAAGAAAACGAACAAATGGGTTTGGCATTGAGGACTCAATTTTAAAGATACTCTTGTGATTTCTATGTGGGGTGAAGTCATGTGCTTACGATTTGCTACGTGTTTGACATTGAGTACTTAATTTGCTTTAGTCGTGGCCTATTAGCTTGGTTAAAATTGGAAATGTTTAACAATAGGTTTTCGGGTTAGTAGTGAGTTGATCTCTGTTATTCAACGGATACATATAGTTGGATTCTCTAATTGTCTTCCTTAAATCTTCTTTTATTTGATGAATTAAATATATACATTCTTTGCTCGAGGACTAGCAACATTTTGTTGTGGGGGAGTTGATAACTCATATTTATATGAGTAATTTTTTTTCTCTATTTTATACCTTTTTTGAGTCTTTAAGTCGTATTTCAAGTAAAAATAATGCATATTTTTTTCTTTGATGGTAAGGAGCGAGATAAAGAAGAATTCAAGCATAAACTCGAAATTTCAAGCATGATGTGGCAGCCTAGTCACACAGCATACCCAGCCTTACATTTCACTCTCTCCCTTCATGATTCTAGTGACATAGCATGATTTCAGTTGTCCAACTAAAATTACCTATTAATTCAATATATTGGACTTGATCCAATTAGAAGAGGTAGATGATATTCAGCTACTATTTTGGGGATAAAACTAGTGGATTGTATGAAAAGTGGAGAAGGAAATGGAGCAAATTCCACTATAAATAGAGAGGCAAGGGGCATCAACTCATCATCAATCATTCATCCCATTCTTTCTTCATTTTCACTCTTCATCCCATTGTTAGTAATTAGAGAGAAATTATGCTAGGCAAAATATTTGAGTTGAGAAAATAAGAAAAAAATAAGCTATTTTGGCTATTTTTCTCTTTTCTTTCATCTCATTTGTGAGCATAATTAGAGAGAGTTTGATCTTTTACTGTGTTACTATTTTATAAGCATTAAAGTCTAGTTATAGGGACTGAAATATACCATTAGTTGAAATATGACTAGTCTAATTTCAATGATATTTTCTCTACCTATGATCGGCTAGGTTGTTTATCTAGGATTAAGATGAATCCTTGACTCACTTTGTTGATTTTTCTAATTTCATTTGGGGTTAATATTATTGTATTTTTTCCATAATTTTGAGTTATTTAAATCGATTTTAATTTATTATACAATTTATTTCGATTGTTTATGCATATTGTTTTACAATTGATTAACTTGCTATCTCATTTATTCATATCAGGACTTGATGGCTAATATAATAATTATGGAGTTGCGTTTAAAATTTTTAGTTATTGATTCATTAAATAAGACTAGAAATTAGATGAATTATGACTAAATTTAGTAATTCATGCTAACTGCTAGTTGAGTTTATTTATTAATAACTATAATACATTTTCCTAATCTATTGGCCTTAAGCTTGTAGCATAAGAGTTTTGAAGAGACTACTTAAACTCCAATTGAATTTAGTTATTCGATATTAAGAGTTCTAGTAAAACCAAAATCCTAGTATCTCTCTAACTTGATCTCTCTTTGCGTATTGATTAACATTTTCTCTTTTATTTACATTTTTGTTTTGTTGATTATTGTTACTGTTGCTAATCTCCTCATTAATTCTCTAAACTAGTTGAGAAAAATAAAAGTCACTTTCATTTTCATGGGACACGATCCCAGAGTACTTGCTTTGCTACAATCATCTTGTGCACTTGCAAGTAAGTCGGGTTTTTTAAAACTACTAAAATCCACACCAAGTTTTTGGTGCTATTGCCGAGGATTTTTATAGTTTTAAAAATCGACTTGCTTGCAAGTGCACAAGGTAATTATGGCAAAGCAAGTATTCTAGGATCGTATCCCACGGAGAATGATAGCAATTTTTAATTTTACTTTTCTAATTAGTTAACAGAATAGGGTCAGCTAAGGAGAGTAACAATAATAATAGAAAGAAAACAATGAGAATAAGAGAGAAATAAACGTCAATCAATAAGTAAAGGGAGATTAATCCCGAGAGATACTAGCATTTTGATTTCACCAATACTCTTAATATTGACTTACAAAATTCAATAGGAGTTTAATTAATCTCTTCAAAACTCTTACGCTACAAACTTAAGATCAATAGGGGAAAAAAAAAATATTCTAGTTATTAATAAACAAACTCAACAAGTAGGTAGCCTGAATTATTCAATTTAGAAATAATTCATCTAATTTCTAGTCTTGTTTAATCAATCAATAGTCAAAATTTTAAACATGATTGCATAATTATTATATTAGCCAACAAAGTCTAATATGAATAAATGAGATAGTAAGTTAATCAATTGTAAAACATGTGTAAACAATAGAAATAAATTGCATAATAAATTAAAAGCAATTAAATAACTCAAAATTATGCAATGAAAAGAGACAGTAATATTAACCCCAAATAAAATTTGAAAAATAAACAAAGTGAGTAAAGAATCCATCTCAATCCTAAATAAACAACCTAGTCCATCATATGTAGAGAAAATGCCACTAAAATTAGAATAGTCATATTTCAAGTAATGGTACATTTCAATCCCTATAATCAAACTTTGATGCTTTTGTTACACAAAATTTCGCACAATCAAAGATCAACTCTCCAATTAGGCTCACAAATGAGATGAAAGAAAAGTGAAAACATAGCCAAAATAGCTTATTTTCTTTTAATTCTCTCAACTCAAACAATGTTGCCTACTCACAATCTCTCTGTCTAATAACTAACAATGAAAGGAAGAGAGGAATTTTAAAAAAAAACAAGAAGAATGGGATGAATGATTAATGAGGATTTAATGCCCCTTGCCTCTCTATTTATAGTGGAATTTGCTCCACTTCCTTCTCCACTTTTCATGCAAATCCACTAGTTTTATTCCTAAAATAGCAACTAAATATCATCCACATCTTCTAATTGGATGAAGTCAAGCACGTTAGACAAATTACTGATTTTACTTCAGCAACCAAAAGCACGCTCGGCCACCAGAATCATGAAGAGAGAGAGAGAGAAATGTGAGGTTGCGTATGCTGTGTGACTATGCCGCTAAATCATGCTTGAAATTCCAAGTTTATAAATGAATTCCTCTTCATTTTGCTCCTTTCCTTCGAAGACAAAATACGCAATATTTTTACTCGAAATACAACACACACACACACACACAAAAACACACACACACACACACACATAACACACACACACACACACACACAAATATAGATACACACATAGATACATGCATACATACACACATACAGACATATATAAACATATATATATATATATATATATATATATATATATATATTTGTATGTGTATGAATATGTGTGTGTGTGTGCGTGTGTGTGTGTGTGTGTGTGTGTGTGTGTGTATCTGTATGTATTTACAATTGTACGCATACGAGTGTTATGACGCCATGAGTGGTCACCAATGACTTCTTCGTTGGTATGGTCCTACATCAGGGTTCCGCCTTAAGCCCTTTTCTTTTCACTCTAGTTATGGATAAACTTACACGAGGGATTCAAGATGAGTTGCCTTGGTGTATGTTATTTGTAGATGACATTATTCTTATTGATGAGACCAGATAGGGAATTAATGTCAAGTTGGAGCGATGGAGGCATACACTGGAATCTAGAGATTTCAGAGTGAGTAGATCGAAAATGGAATACCTTCATTGCTATTTCAGTGGAAGGGTGGATGTGGGGGGAGAAGTTACCCTGGAAAGGAGGTCGATATCTCAGGTCGATAAGTTCAAGTACATAGGCTCGATCATTCAGCGAATAAGGGAATATTGACAAAGATAAGTACCTATGAAATAAAGGTGGGCTGGCAAAATAGGAGGTTTACCTCAGGTGTGCTCGGTGATAAGAAGGGTGCGCCCTTGGAATTGAAAGGCATAGTGTCCTATCGTATGGTAGTTAGACCGGCTGTTCTTTATAGATCGAAATGTTAGCCTCTAAAAAAGACGTAGGTTCAAAGGTTGATGGTGGCAGAGATAAGGATGATTAGGTGGATGTGTGGTTATGGTAGTTAGACCGGCTGTTCTTTATAGATCGAAATGTTAGCCTCTAAAAAAGACGTAGGTTCAAAGGTTGATGGTGGCAGAGATAAGGATGATTAGGTGGATGTGTGGTTATACGAGATTAGATAGGATTAGGAATGGTATAATCAGGGACTTAGTTAAAGTAGCTTTCATCGAAGATAAGATGAGAGAAACAAGACTCCGATGATTTAGCCATGTGAAAAGGAGGAGTGTGGATGCTCCAGTGAGGACATGTGAGGTGATCAACATCCCCGGAGGCAAAAGAGGGAGGGGCCGACCAAAGAAGAGTTTGGACGAGGTGATTAGAGAGGACTTGAAAGTTGTTGTTCAACCTGAAATTATGATATTTTATACCCTTAAATTATTTAATAATTGCTCGAAATAAATTGTTAAATTAGATTTTTAATAATGTTTTTGTTTATTTTGTAGGATTTGAGAAATGTGGAAAAATAATGAGCAACTAAGTCAAGAATTGGATCAAGTGAGGAAAAATGGAAGAGATGGAAAATCTGAAGCCCAACCGGTCCCTTTCTCTTCCCTTCTTCCCCTCCCCCTCTTCTTTTACTCGCTAGGCTTGGCCTAACCGTGCCCATTTCTAGATCCCAGGCCCATCTTCTCCTTTCTTTCCTCTCCTCCTTCCCACGGTCCAGTGCGGGGCTCTCTCTTTTTTTCTTTTCCTTTCTTTTCTTCCCTTGAGCCGGTCCATTCTTCTCTTTACCCGAGCCCAGCTGCCTCCTCCTTTCCATTTTCTTTTGCTTTCCCCCTTCTTTTTTCTTTGGGCCCGACTCTCTCCCCTCTTCCCAGACCGAGTCCAGCATGCCTTTCTCACTTAAGTGGCAACGTGCCAGCCTCGTGATCCAGCCCCCTCCCCCATTCTCTTCTTCTACCTGTTGTGTTCATCCTTGCCCAGAACCCGAAAGCGTGGTAGAACAGAGCACGGCGTTCCTCAGTCCCAGCCTCTTCATCTTCTCTTCTTTGTTCCTTATTAACCCAGATTCCCAAGGCCCTTCAGTCTCCTTCTTCTTCATTGCTCGACATAGAGAAACTGAAAAGCCAGACATTGCTATTGCTTCAGCTACCTCCACCATGGACATTACTCCCTCGCTCTCTCTCCTCCTTCAATAATCGACATTCAAAGTCTCAATATCATCAACGACCATTCATCATCCCCATCATCAATCAGGAGGTTATGGAGGAGTAAATGAAGCAATTGATTAGGGGCGGGGGCGAAGTCTTCAAATTGAGGCCGAAGAACAGAGAAAAAGGGGGGAACCTCAGTTTGATTCAATTTTCCGGTTTTGGCTTTCAGATTTAAGTTTTGGGCAAGAATTAGTGTAATTCGATTCTGGGTTGTTCAATTCGAGTCGAAATTTGTAATAATTCAATTTCAGTTCTTTGAATTTTCAAATTTAATTTTCTTCGGTTTGGCCCTTTGCAATTCGATTCATCGTACCATTTTCTCAACTTTTAGATTGACAATCTAAGTTTCTGAGTCTGTAATACACCTGAGCAAAATCGTGCTCAACTGGGAAAAAGCTTTGGTGTGAATTGCTTGCGCTACTTTGCTTCAGTAAAAATGAACAACAATCGTGAATTATGATTAATTAGGAACATTCACGGCAAAGTGTTGGTGAGTTGATTTATTTGCAAATTGGTGCCTCAGCTTTACTTCTAGAGTGTTTGCCAGCTAGAGAATTGTGCATGATTCTTGAATCAATCTTGTTTATTTAGTCTACTGATCTGTTAGTGGAGCAATTTGGCCTTAGTTTGTTAAATTTGGCATCTAGTTTTAATTTAGCTTAAAATTTTTGTGAATCGGATTTCATAAGCATCCCTGAGGACGATACCCGTAATTCGTACAACAATAAACCGTATGCTTGCGGAAATTACAAGAAGTTCTTGGCGCTATTGTCGGGGATGGCATTGTGAGATTAGGTTGCTTCGAGTCATAGTTTTGCGTCAATTTCGTTTTAGTTTTATTTTCGTTTAGTAGGTTTTGATTGCGTTTTTATTTTGTTTAGATTATTTTCGATTGTTAAAGTAGGTTCATGTTTTGATTCTTGTTGTTTAGATTAGTTTCATTTCAATTTTTAGACAATTCTGGTGTGATTTTTGCAGTTCTAACCAATTTGGTTTTTGTGCAGGAAAAAAAAAACAAAGCAACTTTCTGGTTAGTCTTTGCTTGTTTAAGGTTTTAGTTTATTTTCTATTTTTGTTTTAGTTTATTTTCTGTTTTCTATTTTTGTTATCCAAAAAAAAAAAGATGCTCATGCTTAGTGTTTATGCTTTGTCATTTTCGTCTTTTTCTTTTGGTAATATTATTTTATTTTTGTTGGTTTATTTTCTGTGCTTAACTTGCTTATTGCAGTCTCATGTTTTGTTTTAGTGATTAGTATGTGATTAGTGTCCTAGAGTCATTTTTCTTTCAATAAATAAAAAAAAACCTTAAAAAGTTTTTTTTAAAAAAATTTAAATCTTGAAAAAAAAAAAGTTGCGAGAATGCCCGTCTTTAATTTCCCACAATATGAGCATGAACCTTTTTGGAGTTATTTATCGCGGCTTAATAATTACCGTACTCAATTGAATCAAACATTTGAGAAATGGGAAATTTGTGAGGTCATAGCTCTGGGTCTAAATTATGAATTTAGGGGTCATGTTGCGTCTATGTGCCCAGGGGGTTTCCTAGGATTATTGTCTAGAACTCAGGATAAGGTTTGGGATTTCTTTAAGAAACTAGCTTGGGATACTTATGAATTTGAACAAGTTAGAGGGACTTTAGGATACCCCACTCATGCTGAGTCTGCCTTTCCTGCTAATCTTTACCACCGAGATCACTTTAGAGATTCTTATGACCCCTCTCATGCTTCCATGCCTCCTGTTTTGTGTGCTTATTGCGAGTCTTCTGCTCATGATGTTTGTTCTTGTCCGTCTCGTGATTATTTTGATGCTAAGTATGCAAGTGTTGAAAAGAGGATAAATGAATTGGCTGATAAGATGTTAGTGACCATGAAACAAAGAATTACTGAATATTCTCACTGTTTTCAGTCAAAGTAGGGAGAATTGTGGTGATTTTGACTCTAGTTTAGGATCTCCTAAGCCTGGAGTTAGTCTTTCTGATGACTTTGAGCCTTCTTATCTGGCTAGGACTAGTTTGAATGATGATATGCCTTTGCCTAGTCTAGAACAAGAGGAGGACCTCCCTAATTCTCTATTCGCTGATCTTGCACCCCACACTAACTCACAAAAGGACGTCACTAAAGATGTCCTAGTTTATGATAACCCACCCACCCTTTTTAGTGACTCTTTTGAGTCTGAGGAGGGTTCGGAATTTAAGAGTCACAGTGAGTTAGACATGAGCATCACGACCACAGATGAGTCTCATGATTCAGATGATTTATAAGCTATTCCACAGGAGTCATGTGAGGAGGTAGTTGTGCCCACTAAGCTGGAATTTAATGCTGATATTCTGTCTATGGAGTATGGATCTTTTTCATATGGGTTTGATATTACTGCAAGTCTTGATGAGGGTTTTTGTATTGAATATGAATCATTCTCTTTTGACCCTCTAATACCTCATGAGTCATTCTCTGTTGAATATGACTCATTCACTTTCGATGTCCATGTGGGGTTAAAAGTGGATCTGCGTGTTGAATATGAATCTTTTTCTTTTGACTCCATCGAAGCTGACCTCCTCTTTGAATCTTGCAAGTCTGGCTTTGTTGAGTCCGCGAATGTTGCCCTTGAAAATTTTGATTTAGACCAGACTCATACACGTATTGACCTTAAAAGACTTGTGGATTTAGGACCCTCTAATTTGCATGGATCGGTCATTCATGATGATTACATTTCTAGGCCGATGACCCACTTCCTGGCTACTTTTGAGTATGTCTACCTCTTTCCCAATTGGGGCCACCTACTTGACAAGTTGAAACAGGCCCTTACTTGTGCTGAATTGCAATGGTGGATGTACTTTTTCTTATTCCACCTCGTTGCTGTTTCCTGTTTCCATCTTCTTGAGAGTTGGTCTTGTTTATATGATAAGCTGCTACGTGTGCTAATGAGTTTTGATTTGAATAACAGCTTATGCAGTGTGATGGAGTGGCTGACGCTCCATGAGCCTCTAGTTATATCAGGAGGCTTTAGCTTAGGTGTACTTCAACACCTGACCTGGTATGATCATTCCATTCTCTTCCCTCTTCTTTTTCGTTTCTTTTCTTTTTCTTAGTTGTAGATTTTTAGAACTGTGGTTGTGATAGGTGATCAATCTTAAGGAGAAATTTGGGATTTATTGAGCCGTGTTGGCTGTGATCACTCTTGATTGTATTCAATTTTGTGTCTCCTTAGAAGTTGTGGATATCTAGGATTGTTTTGTACTTTGTTGTGCGAGTTTTTGATTTTCTTTGATTTTCTTTGATTTTTTTTTGTTTTGTTCTGTGAGTTTGTATATATTTGTGTTTTGTCTCGATTTTTGGTGTTGCTTTTTGCCACCTTAGTTGCCACAATGAGGACATTATAGAGTTTTGGTATAGGGGTGAGGTGCCCATTTTTTTGAAATTTTTTGGAAATTTTGAAAAAACAAAAAAAAAAAGAAAATTACTAAAATTCAAAAAAGATTTTTGTTTTGTTTTTCGGGAAGCTTTCTACTATTCTGATCAGCTTACATCCCCTGTACTTTGATTGTTAGCTTGTATATATGCATGATGTGCTTATTAGGTCTCTATCCCCGGTGTATCATTCTTAGCCCTAATTCTAACCCCATCTGTTCATTATCGCTGTGTGATCCAATCCCTATTTCTTTCATCCTCATTGTCTTAAGGTTTTAGTTTTCCATGATAGGCTCTCCTACTTATTTTTGACATAATTACTTTGATTTTTTTCATTGAAACCCCCCCCCCAAAAAAAAGAGAGAAAAAAATGAAAAAAAGTGGAAAAGTAAAAAACTGAAAAAAGAAAGAAAGAAAGAAAGAATAGAAAAAAGGAAAACAAAAATGAAATTTGGAATGACAAGTATCCCTTTGAGGCATGCGCTACTGGGCATTACCCTTTGAGGCACGTGCTACTGAGTGTTCCCTTTAAGGCAATATTGCTATCGGGAAAGCTTGCTTCCTATGTTGATAAGTCAATAATGTAATTTGTGTCAGTCGAATGGGATTGGGCTTGATTTTGGTAAGTCTAAGCCCTAAGATGGTGACACACTTGCATACGAGCACTGGGATGGATTCAAAGTTTTGATGTATAGTTGGGTGAAAAATTAGTACTTTGCTGTCATTCATGAGGTAGAGAGTCTTGATAAGTATATTGTGTTTATATGCATGCTAAGATCTTTGCTATGTGGGTGATTTAGTTGATTAAAATGTGTATATATCTTTCCCCAATTTTGTACATATTAATTTTTGAAAAAACAAAAAAACCAAAAAGATTTTCGAGTTTCTATTTATATTTTGTTTTATAGATTTTGTGAGTATATTTTCTGCGAACCCTCACAAGACCCTCCTCGTCCACTAGGGGTAACCAGGGCTTGTTGCATATGCTAAGTGCAACCGCGATTCCTACGAAAGTGAGTTAGGATTTTGTTTTGTTTTCTTTTTCTAGGATTTTTAGTTTTGTTTTACTCGAGGACGAGCAAAACTTAGGTGTGGGGGTATTTGTTTAACCTGAAATTATGATATTTTATACCCTTAAATTATTTAATAATTGCTCGAAATAAATTGTTAAATCAGATTTTCAATAATGTTTTTGTTTATTTTGTAGGATTTGAAAAATGTGGAAAAATAATGAGCAACTAAGTCAAGAATTGGATCAAGTAAGAAAAAACGGAAGAGAAGGAAAATCTGAAGCCCAATTGGTCCCTTTCTCTTCCCTTCTTCCCCTCCCCCTCTTCTTTTACTCGCTAGGCTTGGCCTAACCGTGCCCATTTCCAGATCCCAGGCCCATCTACTCCTTTCTTTCCTCTTCTCCTTCCCACGGTCCAGCCCGGGGCTCTCTCTTTTTTTTCTTTTCCTTTCTTTTCTTCCCTTGAGCCGGTCCATTCTTCTCTTTACCCGAGCCCAGCTGCCTCCTCCTTTCCATTTTCTTTTGCTTTCCCCCTTCTTTTTTCTTTGGGCCCGACTCTCTCCCCTCTTCCCAGACCGAGCCCAGCCTGCCTTTCTCACTTAAGTGGCAGCGTGCCAGCGTCGTGATCCAGCCCCCTCCCCCATTTTCTTCTTCTACCTGCTGTGTTCATCCTTGCCCAGAACCCGAAAGCGTGGCAGAACAGAGCACGACGTTTCCCATTCCTAGCCTCTTCATCTTCTCTTCTTTGTTCCTTGTTAACCCAGATTCCTGAGGCCCTTCGGTCTCCTTCTTCTTCATTGCTCGACACAGAGAAATCGAAACGCCAGACATTGCTATTGCTTCAGCTTCCTCCACCATGGACATTACTCCCTCGCTCTCTCTCCGCCTGCAATAATCGACATTCAAAGTCTCAATATCATCAACAACCATTCATCATCCCCATCATCAATCAGGAGGTTATGGAGGAGTAAATGAAGCAATTGATTAGGGGCGGGGGCGAAGTCTTCAAATTGAGGCCGAAGAACAGAGAAAAAGGGGGGAGCCTCAGTTTTGATTCAATTTTCTGGTTTTGGCTTTCAGATTTAAGTTTTGGGCAAGAATTAGTGTAATTCGATTCTGGGTTGTTCAATTCAAGTCGAAATTTGTAATAATTCAATTTCAGTTCTTTGAGTTTTCAAATTTAATTTTCTTTGGTTTGGCCCTTTGCAATTCGATTTATCGTACCATTTTTCTCAACTTTTAGATTGACAATCTAAGTTTCTGAGTCTGTAATACACCTGATCAAAATTGTGCTCAACTGGGAAAAAGCTTTGGTGTGAATTGCTTGCGCTGCTTTGCTTCAGTAAAAATGAACAGCAATCGTGAATTCTGATTAATTAGGAACATTCACAGCAGAGTGTTGGTGAGTTGATTTATTTGCAAATTGGTGCCTCAGCTTTACTTCTAGAGTGTTTGCCAGCTAGAGAATTGTGCATGATTCTTGAATCAATCTTGTTTATTTAGTCTACTGATCTGTTAGTGGAGCAATTTGGCCTTAGTTTGTTAAATTTGGCATCTAGTTTTAATTTAGCTTAAAATTTTTGTGAATCGGATTTCATAAGCATCCCTGAGGACGATACCCGTAATTCGTACAACAATAAACCGTATGCTTGCGGAAATTACAAGAAGTTCTTGGCGCTATTGTCGGGGATGGCATTGTGAGATTAGGTTGCTTCGAGTCCTAGTTTTGCATCAATTTCGTTTTAGTTTTATTTTCGTTTAGTAGGTTTTGATTGCGTTTTTATTTTGTTTAGATTATTTTCGATTGTTGAAGTAGGTTCATGTTTTGATTCTTGTTGTTTAGATTAGTTTCATTTCAATTTTTAGACAATTCTGGTGTGATTTTTGCAGTTCTAACCAACTTGGTTTTTGTGCAGGAAAAAAAAAACAAAGCAACTTTCTGGTTAGTCTTTGCTTGTTTAGGGTTTTAGTTTATTTTCTATTTTTGTTTTAGTTTATTTTCTGTTTTCTATTTTTGTTATCCTAAAAAAAAATGATGCTCATGCTTAGTGTTTATGCTTTGTCGTTTTGGTCTTTTTCTTTTGGTAATATTATTTTATTTTTGTTGGTTTATTTTGTGTGCTTAACTTGCTTATTGCAGTCTCATGTTTTGTTTTAGTGATTAGTATGTGATTAGTGTCCTAGAGTCATTTTTCTTTCAATAAATAAAAAAAAACCTTAAAAAGTTTTTTTAAAAAAAATTTAAATCTTGAAAAAAAAAAGTTGCGAGAATGCCCGTGTTTAATTTCCCACAATATGAGCATGAACCTTTTTGGAGTTATTTATCGCGGCTTAATAATTACCGTACTCAATTGAATCAAACATTTGAGAAATGGAAAATTTGTGAGGTCATAGCTCTGGGTCTAAATTATGAATTTAGGGGTCATGTTGCGTCTATGTGCCCAGGGGGTTTCCTAGGATTATTGTCTAGAACTCAGGATGAGGTTTGGGATTTCTTTGAGAAACTAGCTTAGGATACTTATGAATTTGAACAAGTTAGATGGACTTTAGGATACCCCACTCATGCTGAGTCTGCCTTTCCTGCTAATCTTTACCACCGAGATCACTTTAGAGATTCTTATGACCCCTCTCATGCTTCCATGCCTCCTGTTTTGTGTGCTTATTGCGAGTCTTTTGCTCATGATGTTTGTTCTTGTCCGTCTCGTGATTATTTTGATGCTAAGTATGCAAGTGTTGAAAAGAGGATAAATGAATTGGCTGATAAGATGTTAGCAACCATGAAACAGAGAATTACTGAATATTCTCACTGTTTTCAGTCAAAGTAGGGAGAATCGTGGTGATTCTGACTCTAGTTTAGGATCTCCTAAGCCTGGAGTTAGTCTTTCTGATGACTTTGAGCCTTCTTATCTGGCTAGGCCTAGTTTGAATGATGATATGCCGGTGCCTAGTCTAGAACAAGAGGAGGACCTCCCTAATTCTCTATTCCCTGATCTTGCACCCCACACTAACTCACAAAAGGACGTCACTAAAGATGTCCTAGTTTACGCCAACCCATCCACCCTTTTTAATGACTCTTTTGAGTCTGAGGAGGGTCCGGAATTTGAGAGTCATAGTGAGTTAGACATGAGCATCACGACTACAGATGAGTCTCATGATTTAGATGATTTATAAGCTATTTCACAGGAATCATGTGAGGAGGTAGTTGTGCCCACTAATCTGGAATTTAATGCTGATATTCTGTCTGTGGAGTATGGATCTTTTTCATATGGGTTTGATATTACTGCAAGTCTTGATGAGGGTTTTTGTATTGAATATGAATCATTCTCTTTTGACCCTCTAATACCTCATGAGTTATTCTCTGTTGAATATGACTCATTCACTTTCGATGTCCATGTGGGGTTAAAAGTGGATCTGCGTGTTGAATATGAATATTTTTGTTTTGACCCCATCGAAGCTGACCTCCTCTTTGAATCTTGCAAGTCTGACTTTGTTGAGTCCACGAATGTTGCCCCTGAAAATTTTGATTTAGACCAAACTCATCCACGTATTAACCTTAAAGGACTTGTGGACTTAGGACCCTCTGATTTGCATCGACCGGTCGTTCATGATGATTACATTTCTAGGCCGATGACCCACTTCCTGGCTACTTTGAGTATGTCTACCTTTTTTCCAATTGGGCTCACCTATTTGACAAGTTGAAACGGGCCCTTACTTATGCTGAATTGCAATGGTGGATGTACTCTTTCTTGTTCCACTTCGCTGCTGTTTCCTGTTTCCATCTTCTTGAGAGTTGGTCTTATTTATATGATAAGCTGCTACGTGTGCTAATGGGTTTTGATTTGAATAACGGCTTATGCAGTGTGATGGAGTGGCTGACGCTCCATGAGCCTCTAGTTATATCAGGAGGCTTTAGCTTAGGTGTACTTCAACACCTGACCTGGTATGATCGTTCCATTCGCTTCCCTCTTCTTTTTCGTTTCGTTTCTTTTTCTTAGTTGTAGATTTTTAGAATTGTAGTTGTGATAGGTGATCAATCTTAAGGAGAAATTTGGGATTTATTAAGCCGTGTTGGCTGTGATCACTCTTGGTTGTATTCAATTTTGTGTCTCTTTAGAAGTTGTGGATATCTAGGATTGTTTTGCACTTTGTTGTGTGAGTTTTTGATTTTCTTTGATTTTTTTTTGTTTTGTTCCGTGAGTTTGTATCTATTTGTGTTTTGTCTCGATTTTCGGTGTTGCTTTTTGGCACCTTAGTTCCCACAATGAGGACATTGTAGAGTTTTGGTATGGGGGTGAGGTGCCCATTTTTTTAAAATTTTTTGGAAATTTTGAAAAAACCAAAAAAAAAGGAAAATTGCTAAAATTCAAAAAAGATTTTTGTTTTGTTTTTCGGGAAGCTTTCTACTATTCTGATCAGCTTACATCCCCTGTACTTTGATTGTTAGCTTGTATATACGCATGATGTGCTTATTAGGTCTCCATCCCCGGTGTGTCATTCTTAGCCTTAATTCTAACCCCATCTGTTCATTATCGCTGTGTGATCCAATCCCTATTTCTTTCATCCTCATTGTGTTAAGGTTTTAGTTTTTCATGATCGGCTCTCCTACTTATTTTTGACATAATTACTTTGATTTTTTTCATTGAAAATCCCCCCCCAAAAAAAAAGAGAGAAAAAAATGAAAAAAAATGGAAAAGTAAAAAACTGAAAAAAGAAAGAAAGAAAGAAAGAGTAGAAAAAAGGAAAACAAAAATGAAATTTGGAATGACAAGTATCCCTTTGAGGCATGCGCTACTGGGCATTACCCTTTGAGGCACGTGCTACTAGGTGTTCACTTTGAGGCAATACTGCTATCGGGAAAGCTTGCTTCCTATGTTGATAAGTCAATAATGTAATTTGTGTCAGTCGAGTGGGATTGTGCTTGATTTTGGTAAGTCTAAGCCCTAAGATGGTGACACACTTGCACACGAGCACTGGGATGGATTCAAAGTTTTGATGTATAGTTGGGTGAAAAATTAGTACTTTGCTGTCATTCATGAGGTAGAGAGTCTTGATAAGTACATTGTGTTTATATGCATGCTAAGGTCTTTGCTATGTGGGTGATTTAATTGATTAAAATGTGTACATATCTTTCCCCAATTTTGTACATATTAATTTTTGAAAAAAGAAAAAACCAAAAAGATTTTCGAGTTTCTATTTATATTTTCTTTTATAGATTTTGTGGGTATATCTTCTGCAAACCCTCACGAGACCCTCCTCGTCCACTAGGGGTAACCAGGGCTTGTTGCACATACTAAGTGCAACCGCGATTCTTACGAAAGTGAGTTAGGATTTTGTTTTGTTTTCTTTTTTTAGGATTTTTAGTTTTGTTTTACTCGAAAACGAGCAAAACTTAGGTGTGGGGGTATTTGTTAAACATGAAATTATGTTATTTTATACCCTTAAATTATTTAATAATTGCTCGAAATAAATTGTTAAATTAGATTTTCAATAATGTTTTTGTTTATTTTGTAGGATTTGAAAAATGTGGAAAAATAATGAGCAACTAAGTCAAGAATTGGATCAAGTGAGGAAAAATGGAAGAGAAGGAAAATCTGAAGCCCAACCGGTCCCTTTCTCTTCCCTTCTTCCCCTCCCCCTCTTCTTTTACTCGCTAGGCTTGGCCTAACCGTGCCCATTTCCAGATCCCAGGCCTATCTTCTCCTTTCTTTCCTCTTCTCCTTCCCACGGTCCAGCCTGGGGCTCTCTCTTTTTTTTTCTTTTCCTTTCTTTTCTTCCCTTGAGCCAGTCTATTCTTCTCTTTACCGAAGCCCAGCTGCCTCCTTCTGTCCATTTTTTTTTGCTTTCCCCCTTCTTTTTTCTTTGGGCCCGACTCTCTCCCCTCTTCCCAAACCGAGCCCAGCCTGCCTTTCTCACTTAAGTGGCAGTGTGCCAGCCTCGTGATCCAGCCCCCTCCCCCATTTTCTTCTTCTACCTGCTGTGTTCATCCTTGCCCAGAACCCAAAAGCATGGCAGAACAGAGCACGGAGTTCCCCATTCCTAGCCTCTTCATCTTCTCTTCTTTGTTCCCCATTAACCCAGATTCCCGAGGCCCTTCGGTCTCCTTCTTCTTCATTGCTCGACACAGAGAAATTGAAAAGCCAGACGTTGCTATTGCTTCAGCTTCCTCCACCATGGACATTACTCCCTCGCTCTCTCTCCTCCTTCAATAATCGACATTCAAAGTCTCAATATCATCAACAACCATTCATCATCCTCATCATCAATCAGGAGGTTATGGAGGGGTAAATGAAGCAATTGATTAGGGGGAGCGAAGTCTTTAAATTGAGGCCGAAGAACAGAGAAAAAGGGGGGAACCTCAGTTTTGATTCAATTTTCTGGTTTTGGCTTTCAGATTTAAGTTTTGGGCAAGAATTAGTGTAATTCGATTCTGGGTTGTTCAGTTCGACTTGAAATTTGTGATAATTCAATTTCAGTTCTTTGAGGTTTCAAATTTAATTTTCTTCGTTTTGGCCTTTTGCAATTCGATTCATCGTACCATTTTTCTCAACTTTTAGATCGACAATCTAAGTTTCTGAGTCTGTAATACACTTAAGCAAAATCGTGCTCAACTGGGAAAAAGCTTTGGTGTGATTGCTTGCGTTGCTCTGCTTCAGTAAAAATGAACAACAATCGTGAATTCTGGTTAATTAGGAACATTCACGGCAGAGTGTTGGTGAGTTGATTTATTTGCAAATTGGCGCCTTAGCTTTACTTCTGGAGTGTTTGCCAGCTAGAGAATTGTGCATGATTCTTAAATCAATCTTGTTTATTTAGTCTACTGATCTGTTGGTGGAGCAATTTGGCCTTAGTTTGTTAAATTTGGCATCCAGTTTTAATTTAGCTTAAAATTTTTGCGAATCGAATTTCACAACCATCCCTGAAGATGATACCCGTAATTCGTACAACGATAAATCGTACGCTTGCGGAAATTATAACATTGTCGGTTTGACGGAGGACCTGGGTCAGGATAGGAAGTTGTGGCGAGATAGGATTAAGATTTTAGATCGCAGAGAGTCAACCCCGTAGTTGGCTTTCGGTTGCAGTGGTAGTGTGCGGCTAGTGGTCCTTTTCGTACTTCGTGTTTGTTTGCAGGTAGTACTTTCATTGCGCAACAGGCACCGTTTGCTTATCCCTAACTGTTAAAGTATATTACCTTCCTCTGATTTACTGCTCTTATGTTACAAAGCTCTAGCAACTTGTCTTTTTAATTTATCATAGTCATTCCTTGCTATGCGTCCTTTATTTTCCCATTAAATGTTTTTTACAAAATGTTTCTCCTTTAAAATTTTTTCACAAATTCCTTTTTATGGGTCTCTTAAAAACAGCCTCTCTACGGGTAGGATTACCGGTAGGGGTAAGATCGCCTACAGCTGAATCTTCCCAGACCCCGCGAAAGCGGGACCCACACTGGGAGGCGTTGTTGTTATTATTGTTATTGTTGTTATATATATATATATATATATATATATATATATAATATATATATATATATATATATATATATATATATATATATGTATGCATATATATATATACATCTATATATATGTATATGTATATATATATATATATTATATATATATATATTATATATATATATATATATATATATATATATAGTATATATATATATATATATATATATATATATATCTATATATACCACACACACACACACACACACTTATACATGTACATCTATATATATGTATGTGTATATATAGTGTGTGTGTGTGTGTGTGTGTGTGTGTGTGTGTGTATATGTATATGTAATATATGTGTGTATATATATCTCCATATATATATATATATATATATTATATATATATATATTATGTATATATATATATATATATATATATATATATATGTATATATATATATATATATATATATATATATATATATGGCCAAAGTGTCATCCAGCTTACCAAGGATGCTACCTACCATTTTTGAACTAACATTTAAAGAAGATACCATTCAATTTGAGAGAAGTTTAGAAGAAAAGCTATTGCAAATTGAAAAATGCGCACTAACCGAAATGGATATGATATGTGGACCAAAAATTGACCAAAAGCAAGCTTGTCACTTGTCATTTGGAAGAAGACTTGGTTAGCACCTACCCCTTTTAGGAATGAGAGTAGATTTGTTAGGTATTTCCCTCGTGTATGAGCAACAAAACCAAATAAGTTATTTGGACCTAAGTTTTTTTATCCACATCATTATATGGATGGGTTATAGAGTTTGTAGTGGTTTTGACTTGTCTTAACTCTTAAAAGGCCCCCCACTTTGTCCCACTTGTTTAGCTTCTCAAGGAAGAATCTGTATGTGGATGAATGGGGTCATGGACCCTAGAGCATTTAGTTGTAAGTGAACTACATAGTCTTAAATTTTGTTTTGCAATTTTTGAACGAGGAAATTTAGGGCGTTGTTATTTTGAGGTTGATCCTTGATGATTGTATTGCCTCTAGTTTAAGCTAGAGATGATCTATGGTTGTACTCACTTGATCTTCTTAGCTAGTAGTTTTTTTCCCTCAATGGGATTTCCATGAAATCTTAGCATTTCCTTATTCAATTGTGTGGCTAATAATTTACTTTTTGTTATTGTTGTTGTTGATGAGCTTATGGGGTTTGTTTTATTTGGTTAATTACCCATTTTACAACACAATTAGGGTAACAATTTATTCTTGATTTAGCTTTCATTTGCAGTTGCATATTTTGTGTGCTTTCCCAGCACAATAAACGCCTAATGTCTCACTGTATATGTCATAGTTTTATCTTGAGTCTTTCTTTTTGTTAACTTATATATTGTACATCTTTTTGACAATTGCATCAGGTGTAAGGTAGGCCTCATGATTAATTACTCACTCTGTCCCATAGTCATAATTAAAAACAATCATTTCTATAGTTCTAAAATCCTACCAAAGCTCACTATTAGAATGCCTTGAATCTGTTCCCCCTTTTGTAGACTTAGCTAACACATTGTTAGTGAACCACGTTAAATCTATGTGTATCTGTCAATTTGTTCATACTTTCTCGCATTCGTTATAACAAACTGGTATCAGAGCTTTAGGGTTTTCCGAATTCTAACAAAAAAGATGTCCGCTTTGAACGTGAAAATTGACAAATTTGTGGGGAGGAACAGTTTTAGTCTATAGCAGATCAAGATGCGAGCCCTGTTGAAGCAACAAGGGTTATGGACGCCGCTGGCAAAGAAAGATCCAGGCGCCGACACCACTAAGATGGCCAATTTGGAGGAAAAGGCACGCGCGATGATCATGCTGTGTCTTGCAAATGATATCATCACTGAGATCGCAGACCAGGATATTGCGGCTAGGTTGTGGTTAAAGCTTGAGAGTCTATACATGACGAAGTCTTTAACCAACAAGTTGCTCTTGAAGCAACGTCTGTTTGGTCTGCGAATGTAGGAAGGTATGTCTTTGAGAGATCACTTAGATCAATTAAACACAATCCTGTTAGAGTTGCATAATATTGAGGTCAAAATTGAAGATGAGGATGCTGCCCTAATTCTGTTAGTATCTCTCCCACCCTCTTATGAAAATTTCATGCAATCTTTTATTGTTGGGAAAGATATTGTGTCTCTGGAAGAGGTTAGATCATCTCTTCATAGCAGAGAGTTGTGTCATAAGGCAGCTGGTACAGGTGGTGCTGGTACCGAGGCTGTTGGGTTGATAGCCAGTGGGAGTAAAAGACCTGGGAATCTGGAGAAGAAGAAATTGAAGCCGTCGGGTTCTAAGGGTCTTAAACCTGGTGATATTTGTAACTACTATAAGGAGACAGGACATTGGAAAAATCAATGCCCTAAAAAGAAGAGGCAACAACAACAACAGGAGAAACAAGCAGGTACTGCAGCCATCGCAGAAGGTGACAGTAGGTCTGAAGAAGATATAGCTCTAGTCGCTGATGAACCTATGCATCATACTGATGTGCGGATCCTAGATTCAGGGGCATCTTACCATATATGTCCTCGTAGAGAAGGGTTTATCACTTATGAGCAGGTGACTGGAGGTAATATTTCTATGGCTAACAGTGCTGTTTGCAAAGTGGCTGGAATTGGTTCTATACAGATACGGACACATAATGGTAAATTTTGTACGTTGAACAATGTTAGGCATGTTCCACATGTGACAAAGAATCTAATATCATTGAGTTTGTTAGACACCAAAAGATTTAGTTTTCAAGGTAAAGGAGGAGTTCTGTTTGTCTGCAAGGATTCAGATAGGGTTCTGAAGGGTGTCAAGTGAGGTACTTTGTATATACTGTAAGGCACTACGTTATCTGTTTCAGTTGCTGTTACATCTTCAGAAGTTCACAAGGATGATATGACCAAGTTATAGCACATGAGACTTGGTTATATGAGTGAAATAGGGATGCAAATTTTGGCAAAGAGTGATCTCCTCTGTGGTCACAAGGTGGTAATGGATCTTGGGTTCTGTGAGCATTGTGTTTTTGGAAAGCTACATCATACCAAGTTTCCGAAAGCAATTCACAGAACAAAAGGTACGCTTGATTATATTCATTCGGATTGTTGGGGCCCTACTCGTGTTGAATCTTTGGGGGGTCCTAGGTACTTTCTGTCAATTATTGATGATTATTCCATAATGTCTTGGGTGTTTATGATGAAACAAAAAAGTGAAGCTTTCAACAACTTCAAGCAGTGGAAGACATTAGTGGAAAATCAAACTGGGAAGAAGATTAAGCGGCTGCGCACTGACAATGGGCTGGAATTCTGTTCATCTGAGTTTGATGAGTTCTATCATAGTGAAGGGATTGGTAGACATCGCACGGTCAGGGATGCACCACAGCAGAACGGTGTCGCACAACGTCTGAATCAAATGCTTCTGGAGAGAGCTAGGTGCATGCTCTCTAATGCTGGGTTGGCTAGAAGGTTTTGGGCAGAAGCGGTTAATACAGCGTGCTATTTGATCAATCATGGACCTCACACAGGTATACATCTAAAAACTCCATATGAGATGTGGTCTGATAAACCTGCAGATTACTCAAATCTGAAAGTTTTGGTTGTCTTATTTATTATCATATAAATGAGGGTAAATTAGAACCTCGAGCCAGGAGGGGAGCATTTTTTGGGCTACGGGGATGGAGTGAAAGGTTACAGAATCTAGTCTCCATCAGAAAATAGGGTTATTATTAGTAGAAATGTGGTTTTTGATGAAAATTCTATGTTTAACCCTACTGTGAAGTCTGTTATTGCGTCAGAAACTGGTAGTGTTGAGAAACAGGTGGAGCACCAAGTCACTCATGATGAGAGTGAACCACAACAGGAAGAACCTCAACATTCTTATACAGAAACCGAGCCCACACCACTAGTTAATCCATACAGCTTAGCTCTTGGTCGCTCTCGGAGGGTAATTTGGGGAAGCCTCCTACTAAATACGATTTCGAGGATATGGTGGCTTATGCACTATAGGTTGCTGAAGAGGGGGATCCTCACGAGCCGTCCACCTATAAAGAAGCAGTCACATGTTTCGAGTCTACCCAATGGATTGCAGCAATGGGAGATGAGATGGAGTCACTTTAAAAGAATAAGACTTGGGAACTAGTGAAACGACCGTTGGATAGAAAAATCATCACCTGCAAATGGGTTTTTAAGAAGAAGGAAGGGATATCACCTACTGAGGGCATCAAATACAAAGCTCGAGTGGTTGTAAGAGGGTTCAGTCAGGAGAAGGGAGTAGACTACACTGAGATTTTCTCACCAGTGGTCAGACATACTTCCATCAGAGTACTATTAGCAATGGTGATATATCAGGATCTTGAGCTTGAGCAACTAGATGTGAAGACAGCTTTCTTACATGGAGAGGTGGAAGAAGATAAATACATGGCTCAGCCAGATGGTTTCCAAGTTCCTGGGAAAGAAGAATATGTCTGTCGTCTGAAGAAGTCCTTGTATGGACTAAAGCAGTCACCTAGGTAGTGGTACAAGAGGTTTGACACCTACATGATACAGTAGGAGCCCATATGACTATTGTGTATATCACAACAAGGCAACAAATGGTTCGTTTATCTATTTGGTGCTATATGTTAATGATATGCTGATAGCTGCAGAGCACAAATCTGATGTTCAGAAGCTGAAAGGTCTCCTAAGTGCTGAGTTCGAGATGAAGGATCTGGGTCCAACAAAGAAAATTTTGGGTATAGAGATCTATAAGGATAGAAGTCAGAAGAAGCTTTTCTTATCACAGAAGGGCTATATCCAGAAGATATTGCCAAGATTCGGCATGTCTACAGCAAAACCTATAGATACTCCAAGTGCTGCAAATGTCCACCTATCTGTTGCATTTGCTCCTAAAGCTGCTGAAGAAAAGGAATACATGTCTCGAGTTCCTTATGCTAGTGCAGTAGGGAGTTTGATGTATGCGATGGTCTATACAAGACCTGACCTTGCACATGCTATTAGTGTTGTCAGTAGGTTCATGGGAGAACCTGGTAAGTAGCATTGGCAAGCTGTGAAAAGGATTTTTTGCTATCTAAGAGGTACGTCTGATGTTGGCCTCATCTATGGAGGTGATACCCAGTTTTTGGTGACAGATTATTCAGATTCTGATTATGCTGGAGATGTGGACAGTAGGAGATCAATGACTGGTTATGTCTTCACTCTTGGAGGTTCTGTTGTAAGCTGGAAGGCAACTTTGTAGCCTATGGTTACTTTGTCTACTACGGAAGCAGAGTACATGGCACTGACAGAAGCTGCCAAGGAGGGAATCTGGTTAAAAGAACTGGTCAGTGATTTTGGTTTACCCCATGCTCAGGCTACCATATACTGTGATAGCTTGAGTGCAATATGTTTACCACGGACCAGGTTCACCATGAGAGGACCAAACACATTGAGGTTCGATATCATTTCCTCACAAGTGAAAAGCGAATTCAAGTAAAGAAAGTCGATACTGCCGACAATCCCACCGATATGTTCACTAAGCCGGTTCTAGTTAGCAAGTTCCAACATTATGTGGACTTGTTAAATGTTAGAAGCTGTTAATTTTCCTCTTGGAGAGCAAAATCTGAGGCGGAAGAGATCTGGCACTGTTATGGTGCATCTGTTGTTGCTATGGGTTAGGGTTAGCTCTAAAACCTAAACCCTATATATGTAATGCATATCTCTGTATTCCTATATCAATAAAACTATCCCTCTCTTCTACTTGTAGACGTAGCTAATACATTGTTGGTGAACCACGTTAAATCTATGTGTATTTATCAATTTGTTCATACTTTCTCGCATCCGTTGTAACATTCACTTTTCAATACCTAGTTAATATTTCCAATAGCTAAAAAAAACCCCATTTTCACCATATGCAACACTTAATATTTAATTTCATATATTCTCGAAATGTGGCTATAGCTATGGAATAGAGGGACTATTAGTTATTAAATAGACTATTGACAGTTAAACGATATAAAGTATATTATGTACCTCTCTAAAATGCCCCTTAAGTGTATGCATTTTGTTAATACAGTACAGGTTTTCTAGAACACAATAACTTAGCATAGATGATAATAAAATATGGATTTCTTAAGTTTTTAATAGTATATAATTTAAGTAATTTGCTGGATAGAGTTTGAAAAAGCTGATATTGGATAACTGTTTTACCATCATTTAATTTATTGTCTGAACAATGATATTTTTGTTCTTTTAGCCCGATAAAATGATGGAGATTATAGCCTTTTTTATTCAGTCTCTCACTAAAAACATTCTTTCACTTGAATTTGTTCTCTCTCATCAATCTTCATTATTGTTTTTGGAATTTTTTTTATCTATTTACTCAAGCAATTTTCAAAATACCAACCCCCGACTACTAAAGAAAAGGTAGTTAAGGCAACTCAAGGTTGTTTTATTTGCTATTGTCCTTATCCTCACCGGAGCTCGGTCCCAGATTAAATGCACATTAACAGGTTAAGGGTGACTAGAATTAAGTAGAAAATGTCATAGTCGAAAAAATAGTGTCAAAAACCTGAATGATGCAAAGTACGAAAAACCCGAATAATTTAGCATGGATGCTTTGACATTTCAGCCCGATACTTCTCAACATGTTATGTTTGGTAACAACAACTTTTGAGGGAAAAAGTACTATTTGGGAGTGTTTTAGTTATTTTGATCAAATCAAACAACTAAATAGGTATTTGATAAATAGTTGTTTCAAATAACTGTTTGACTCCAAATAACTCTTTTTGAAAAAGTTGTCTTCATTAGCCTTTTCAAAAGAGTTTTTTTGTAGAAATGACACATTTACCCAAGAGTTTCAAAAAATTACACTATGTGCCATTAAATTATATTTATATAACATTATTTTTATGATTCAAACCTATTTAGATCTTGAGAGAATAGAGATTTTTCCTTTATTTTTTGTTGGGACAAAAACAAATCATTGAAGTTGCAATGTCTCTTTTGTTTTTTGAATTTTTAAAAGCCAAGTACTGTACTTTTTAGTGTAGATTTTCTATTCTGTTAATATTATATCAAACTTATTTGGTTCTCTTACCACGTACTTCATGAATATTTGATATTTAAACTTCAGATTATTCAAAGCCCCTTCCAATTATTTAAACAATGACCTTTGGATTGGTGCAAAGTAGTAACATTTGATACTATCTTTATATGAATTGAATCCAATGAAAGTTTTTTTATGATTATAAATGAAGTTAATTTATACATATGACATAAATTTAATTTTTTAAAAAGAAAATAAGATGACTAATAAATAAAAAAATATGTTCTATTAAAAGTAATTTAAAGATAAGAATATAAATAGAATTTTGTCCAATATCTTTATTAGAAACTGCTAACTTTACCAAACAAGTTTTATATAAACTGCTAACTCAAATAACTAATATAAATAGCTAATTAAATAGTTAATACAAATAATTAATAGCTAATACAAACAGATAATAGCTAATAGCTAACAAGTATCATCTATTTGCCAAATAGCATCATATGCTTTTAAAGCATACCAAGAACCTAGCTAACTTAGGGGCTATTTGGAGAGAAAAAATGGCAAGTTACCTTCCACTTTGTTTAGCAAAGGTTTTAAGGGAAAGAGACTTGATATGTAAGGGTGTTAAGTTCACCCAAGTCCCAACGGGCTTGAACCCCCCCCCCCCCCAAAAAGGGGTTTCATATCCCCGCCCCTCAAGGATCAAATTAATTATCAAAAAATAGCAGAAAAATAAAATCAAAGCTCCACTTTGTACAATATCTAATATAACCCCATGGGCAGATCTACTCTATTAGGAGGGGTGTCGATGGACACCCCTCTCCAGAAAAAATTAATCAGCAATTATAAATGGGATTAGATTATTAGATGTGGACGCCTCTAAATTAGGTTTAAAAAATTATAGATACACTTTAAATATATTCAGCCCAAATATTAATATATTTAATTTCTTTAAATATTAAAAGTATACTTATAAAGTTATAATTTGATAGAAAAGTAAAATTAAATTAAATGCACCAAAGCCCAAATTTGTTGCTCTCTCTCAATCTCTTCTTTAGAGTTTAAGCTTTTAATTTAATCTATTTGTAACCTCTTTAATTTTCTTTTATTGTTATTATTTATTCTTTCGGTTGTTTAGTTGCAATATGTTCATGATACAGACTTTTCTTTAACTTGGCCCTAATGATTGATTTGAATGTGATACTATTTTTTCCCCTTTTGGTGTGATTAACTAGTTCAGATTGTTTATTTGTAGTTGTATTTTATGTTTGACATGTTCACTTCATGTCTCAATCTTTTTTGGTTTTATTGGATGGTGCTGATGATATGTCCTCTGTAATCAATAGTTTTAATAAATGCTACGTACTCATAACGTTTTGCGATTTCAACTCAATTTATATATCAAAACTCAAAATATGAAAAACTGCAGAGAACCGATGTAGTAGTAGAAGTACCACAGTTTTTTTCGGAGGGGGGAGTAAAAAGTAGTGTGTATTATTATTAGTTGTCAACTTTCCGCTAGTGCATAAATACGAGATGGAACGTTACGATAAAAAGAAACGGAGTATCTGCACAAAATAAACTACCATAATATATATATCATATAATTTTTTTGATAATGCACAGCAGTAATGATGTTAATAAATGGATACGCCTTTTTTAATCCGGATCCGCCACTGAATAACCCTAGCCGAGATTAGAGTGAGGGAGAGATGCCACTGCTCTACCTCGATGAGAAAAAAATACACCGGTCGCTGTCCGCCGTGAATTTCTCGCTGGATGAAGCATGTTGGTCGTTCTGCAACTTTTGCCCCTTGAACACTGTTCATCTTCAACTCTCGTCTATTTTTTTTTTTTTCCCTTTCAATACGATTTGTTCTCATTTTACTCTGATTTATAGATCTAAGTGAGAATTCGCAGAGAAAGAGCAAGGTGAGGATGAATCAGATCTGGACAAGGTAGAGAGAGGGAGACAATGAGCGAAGTTCATATTTCATGAAGCCTTCTTCTCTTTTTCTTCTTGTTTTGATGGGGGTGGGGGCTGTATAATTTTATTAGGATCCATCGTGAGGAGTAAGATAATAAATCAATTTTTCTCTTTGGCTATTATATAAATTAATTTATTTATTTATAAGCCTATATGATTATGGGTTTAGAAAATTATGGATTTCAAGCTCAATTTAAAGCTCTAATTTATTTTAAATCAATAGGCTTATAATATTTATTTCGTCAGTCAAACAAAAATATAAAAATACTAATTAAAATTATAATTTAAAAACTGAAATACAAAAAATTACAACAAAAATTACTATAAAAATAGCTAACTTATTATGGGATAAAAATATTTTTAAAATAAACAATTTGATTCCATCCCATATCTGTTAGCTAAATAACAAACTTGATTCCATTTCTATTCTCTTCAAACACATAGGTTCAGAATTCAAATTCTATTCATACGATCCACAGTGTTCAAGAATGATTCGATTCAATTTCATTTTTTTTTTCACCAAATATGTCCTTAAAAACTATAGATTGATGATTATAGCCTAATATTAGGCACCCAATTTACTTCGTTCCCCTATAAAAATAAATGAAAAAAGAAGGAAAAAAAAAAATATGCTTTTGTGCAGCGTGACTAGTGTCTTTTACACTTCAAAACACTGACAAAAGTAACCATGAATAATCCATGAAAACTTTGCTCCTGAACACTGAAGAAAAGGATACAATCTTAGATAGCATCATGTAGAAAGATGGAGGTTGTCTAGTTGGGATAGTTCCCACTAACTCCCATCTTAACTGTTTGTGAAAATGAATTCATTGAGCTTATACGAATTACAGAAGAATATGCTTCAAGATCCAAACTTGACGCCAATCAGCCAAGCAATCTTATGATTTTCTTTTTCTTTTTCATTGCATATATGTATCCTTACAACTATATATTCACCAAGCATTAGGGGATTTTTTTTTTTAAACATTAAGTTTTCCATATGTGAGTAATGAATGAAGTATTGAATTTTTGATTGACTTTTAATCTTAAATTTATATATGCGTTGTATACGCTAAAATCACGAAATCATTGGCAGCTATATCAATTTGTCAATTGGTGGCTTGCACTTGTGGGGGATTGGGGATGGGAACGGCACCCGTAGATGCAGTGGAGGGATGGGCTTCATTGGGATGTGCCAACCGCGAAACCTTGCGTGCCTCGCATAGGAAGC
>JAKOGI010000126.1:1025000-1070000 GCA_029747015.1 Carnegiea gigantea | reverse complement strand
TTCATTGGAGCTAAACTTAACTCTGAAGAGAAAGTAAGAGAATGGTAAAGAAAAATTAACAACATAGAGTTATAGGACAGAGATATCTAGAAACTTATATTACTGAATTCAGTCAATGTTATTACAAAATTGGGTATAATAAAACCAATCTTGATATCTTCTATGACAAATTGTCATATCGAATAAATTCCATAATTAATGAAAAATACATGGCATAACTTGAACAAACAAATGTTGTTGATACCCTTGGATCAAGAATTGCTTATTTAAGAAAATGGGTCAACGAACAATATCTTGATCTCCAGAAGCAAAAGAAGATAAAGAAACAGTTCTTAACTTGATGAGATCCACCTCATAAATGGGGAAAAGAACCTGAAAAATAATGAAAAAGAAAATTCTATAAGAAAAAAAGCTTTAATAAGCAATAGGGTGAAAAATATTGAAGAAAATATTATAATAAATCAAGTCCTAAAAAATGTAGATTTTTTAGAAAAGCTGCTTATTGTCCCACAGGAAAAAAATAACTACAAATGTTCAGCATGCAGAGAAGTAGGACATTATGCTAATGAATGCAAAAATAGAAAGAATAACAGGCTTATCGAGACTCTGGAAAGCCTGGATTATGTTGAGCCTAGTGAAGATGATGCGTTAGACCTAACCTTAGGCAACAACAAAAAGATTCTTAAAATTATAATGGACAATGAATATGACAAAAGTGATTATGAAGAAACAAGTCATATAATGGAAAGTAGTTCGGTTAGCCTTGGTGATCTTCAAGGAGAAGAGTTTGTTGTAAATAATGATCATGAGGAAATGAAAGAAGATTGGATTCTTCCCATAATCTAAAAGGATATGATCTATAAAAAATCCATCTTTTAATTAAAAAGTAAATACGTATATGAAATGATGGAAGGAGATCTTGAGATAAAGGATTGTGAGTATGACGTTGGGGAAGTTAATCTCATTAACTGGGAGAATATCCTTAAGCATAACAAAGATAGAAAGTATAGGTATATCCAGATCGAAAGTGTCCAAGTTCAAATCATTGCATTATAATATTATGGTAAAGATATTGATCTTTATACTTTACTCTGTGATATTAGGCATACTAAATTCAATAATCAAATTATCACAGGGATTAAGACTAATTTATGTAATGGATCAATAGGATTCAACTGTCGGCCTGGATATTATGCGAGTCTAAAAGATGAATTTGCTAAAAACTTCCTCTCCCTTAAGATAAAAACAGTTGGGATGGATATGAAAAGAGGAGGATATCCTTTAAGGATATTTTGAAAAATTATCTATAAATTAGATAATATAATAGATCTAAAAACTAAGGTGACAATGATAGAAACAAAAAAATTTGAAAGTCTTACCCCTATGCAAAAGATCCAGAGGATTAAGGTCAATCCTCAGGATATAAAAATTAATCGTTCATGGATATCTAGCTTTATCAACCCTATAAAGATCAATAAGAAAAATGAAATAAAAATTGATGAGGAGGGTAAAATCACCATAGAACCTCAACTATTAAGAAGAATGAGTACAAGATCAGATTGGGGAGAAGGATCTTCATGAGCTAAAGAAGAAATCAAGGAAGATGATATAATTAGTATAACTAATGAAATGAGTAAAATGAGTTTTGAAGCTGTAAAACCCAGTATAGATCGAATAATGAGTCTAGATAGAAAGGTCATTGGATATAAAACTAGAACGGTTAGTGAACCAATCTATGAAGATGAACTAGTCAAAAACATGACTATGGAGATATGTTATGAGACTACTAATATAAATCCTAATAGCATCTATATCCCAATAAAAGTATGTTTGGAGGGATATAATAAATATGAATGATGTGCCTTTATATATCGTGGTTGTTTGGTATGCTTTGGAAAGAGAACATTATTTCCTGAGTTTATGTGGAAAAGAGCTAAAAATCTTTTACAAGTGAGGATAGCTGATAATAGTATTATGAGTCATAATGAAGCTAAAGAAGAGTTGTCCATAAAATTAAGAGGAGCCTAATGCATTATACTAGTTCTATGGGCTATTGATCAACCATCTCATGATATGATTATTGAAAATAATTTTCAAAGATTATATTCTCCATGCACCCAGACCATAAAGCAAATAATATTTACAGTTAATGGCCACTCAGCTCCGATTAAAAAATTAATTAAGGCTTACACTCATCAGAAAATTGAATTTATACACAGCCAGCGTGGTGAGAATGTATGCTGGCACAATGTGAAGTAGCATTAACAATTTCACTACTTGAGTTATTTATTAAAGAACAGATTGTTGAACAATAAGAAAAATTATGCAAAAAAACTACTCTGATAATCCTCTAAAATTTTGGGATAAAGATAAAACATTTACTATAATCACTTTATTAAATCGCAATACTATTATCCAAGTTAAACAAAAATGTGTATGCCCACCAGGACATTCAAGAGTTTAATAAACAAATCAAAAAACTTCTGAATATAGGATTAATCAAGAATAGTAAGAATCCTCACACCAATCCCACTTTCATAGTAAGAAATCATGCAAAAGAAAAAAGGGGAAAAGCTAGAATGGTAATCAATTACAGAAAGATTAATGATAATACTGTTTTTGATGGTTACTATATTCCTAATAAACCTATCCTTTTCAATAGAATTCAAGGAGCATATTGGTTCTCAAAAATGGATTACATAAGCGGTTATTGGCAGATTAAAATGGAAGAGGATAGTATTCCTTTAACTGCATTTAGTGCACCATAAGGATATTATGAATAGATAGTAATGTCATTTTGTTTTAAAAATGCACCTCAAATATTTCAAAGAAGAATGGATAACATCTTCAAAAACCTTAATCACTGTTCTTTAGTTTATATTGATGATATCCTTGTCTTTTTCAAAACCATAGAACAACACAAAGATGATGTCTTATTTGTCACCCAGAGATGTATTGATCATGGTATCATACTTGACAAAAACAAATGCATTTATGCTGAACAAGAAGTTGAGTTTTTAGGATTGGAGATAAAAGCTGGATAAATCATCCTACAGAAGCATATTCTAAAAAAAAAATAGAAAATTTTCCTGAAAAATTTAAAGATAGGAAGCAGTTAGAAAGATTTCTAGGATGCCTTACCTATACTTCAGATTTCATTAAAGATTTGGCTAAGTTGAAAAAACCATTATAGCAAAAACTCAAGAAAGATGTAAGTTGAACGTGGACCACTAATGATACAAAGATTGTTCAGAACTTCAAAAGGATGTGGAAAAATCTTCCTGTTCTTAATTTGCCTAATGAAGGATATACTTAGTTCTTGAGACTGATGCTAGCAATGAGCATTGGAGCGCAATACTGAAAATCAAAGAAGGAGAAAACTTTGCAAATATTGCAATGGAAGCTTTAATAATGTAGAATGCAACTATCACACAATGAAAAAAGAAATCCTTGCAGTCATAAGGGGAATTGAAAAATTCTTAATCTTTTTGGCTCCAAAACCTTTTCTTATTCGAACTGATTGCAAAGATATGCTTGGTTTTGTAAACAAGAATTTATCAAATATGCAAGTACAAGGGCGACTCCTGCATTGGCAATTATGGCTTAACTAGTTTTCGTTCTCTATTGAACATACACAGGGATCGAAGAACTCTATGATAGATAGTCTAACTCGAGAATTCACCAATGGTAATAATCAAAGCTGACCTCCTGTCAGGAAAGGAGGAAATCCTTAATGAAATGTCATTCCTACTAGAACGGATTACGCTTTCTAGTAAAGTCTTTATTGATATCCTGGAATTCCACACAAAAAGTATATCACGTTTTTATCTACTATCTACTGCCTACCTAATAGCCCAGAGATTTTCCCTTCTAGAATTATAAATTAATTACCTATAGTGTCCTTATGATATACAAGAAAAAATAAGTTCTCACGTCCGAGAAAAATGGTTCAATTAGTGGTATATAGCCTACATAGACTTTTATCATTGTTATTCCTATGATATTTAGGAGTTATGGGAATCAACAATCTATTTTCCTAATAGACCTGGAGTTTATGGTGTTAGTTCCTCAGCAAATTCATTATCTTCAAATTACCCTGTCTTTAAAGCCTGGGAATACGGGATGGTGCTTTACTTCATTAAAATCCCAGTTTAAAGTTCCCATTTTTCTCAAAACTAATAAAATTTCAGCAATGTATGTTCAAATGAATCCATTGGATTCTTACATCTCCTAATGGTTCAACGAACGTTCCAGTTCGAAGATGCCTAAATTTAGAAGTATATAGTGCATTAATTGAATACGAAAATAAAAAAGCCAAACCACCCCATTATCTTATCCAGATCATTGATTGCAACGATCTCAATGATCAACGATGAGAATTGGTTTCTGAGCTACAAGTGCATCTTGTTATTGATCTTGCTTTAGCAAGAGCCATTGGATTTTTTGACATTTATCATCAATGTTGGGCATTAATTGAACAAGGAAAAATATTAATGCATTGTGAAAATCCTACTTTCACTTATGACAATGAGTTTAAAGAATACATGAAGGTGGAAGGAGTAGTCTCAGAAGATATCTTTGATTATCTCTTTGATGTTAGAGCTGGAAAATTTCTATCAGCTAAAGAAAAGAAATATCTTCTTGAATTATTTGAGAAATGAGATCCAGAGTATCTTAAGCAACTTGATGAAGATTTTGATGATTATCCAGATAATAATGATCTGAAAGATATAATTGGAGATGAAGCCATGCAGAATCTCAGTAATGATGACCAGTCTTGTCATCATTAAAAGTTTTGAAAAGCAGCTGCCCAATTATTATATTATTTTGACAAGTGTCTAGTCCATAGAATAAAGCGTGTACTGTAGTCTTGTGAAGAGTCAGTGTGTACTGTAGCTATGTACTGTAGCCATGTGAAAAATTAACATATACTGTAGCCTCTAGGGCTTCCTATGTACCCACAACTCTCTATAAAAGGAGAGGTCAAGGGTTAAGAAGGGACACGATCATTTGAGCATTCTTGAGCACAAGATAAATCTAGATTCTCCATTTTTCTATGAGCAAATATCTCTAATGATTTTAGCTTAAGTCCCTCTTCAAGATTTTCATTGTAATATTTCCACTTTCCCGCTTTCAATAAAAGTAGTTTCTCAGTAGGGAATGTTATCCAATTGAACCTTATGTCTTAGATATTATAATTTCTTAATTAAAGTCTCATTATCCTTTAAAAATACTTAAAACTTGATTAGTGACTACAGTATGAGGTAGGAAACGAAACAGATCTGTGCTATGCTTGATCTAAGGAAGGTGGGGTTGAGATTAGCAATCTCTGTAAATAGGAAGCTAGAGGTACGTCGCAGTCTAGTGCCGACTAAGTTTAGGCAACAGTCAAAACTCTCTAATTAAGCTTTAATTATTTTTGCTAAGTATAGTAGGCCTATAACCACAGAAAGTATAATATATAAGATATAAGTAGTAGATTGTAATGGCTAGTACCAGTAAAGTCATTATAAAAAGTTTATTCAAGCATATTTGTTGAA
This sequence comes from Carnegiea gigantea, assembly GCA_029747015.1. Classification (NCBI taxonomy): domain Eukaryota; kingdom Viridiplantae; phylum Streptophyta; class Magnoliopsida; order Caryophyllales; family Cactaceae; genus Carnegiea; species Carnegiea gigantea. Next base: position 1,064,460 of record JAKOGI010000126.1, on the reverse strand, counting down.
AAAACCCTAAAAATAGCTTATTTGCACGTTTTTCTATTCCAGGGACTATTCTGTAATTTTCAAAAGTTCAAGGATTAAAATAATTGAAAAAAGGGCCAAAAAATCTTTTGCTCAAAAAATTAAGGAGCGGTATCATTTTCAAAAAGTGAAGGACCTAAAAGCACTTAACTAAAACATAGGGTACCTCGGAGTCATTTATCGTTCCCTATTAGGAAACTTCTTTTATTGAAAGCTTAAAAGTGGAATATTACAATAGAAAGATTTAAAGAGGGATTTAAGCTAAGATTATTCGAGATACTTGCTCATAAAGAAATAAAGAATCATGACTTCTTTTTTGTTCAAGAACGCTCAAATGACCATATCCCTTTCTAGCATCCGACTTCTCTTTTTATAGAGGGGATGAGAGTACATAGGATGCCTTAATGGCTACAGTAAATACTAATTTTCCACACAGCTACAGTACACAATGACTTTTACATGGCTACAGTGCACACTGATGGCTACAGCACACTGCTTTATTTAACAGGCCTAATACTTGTCAAAATAGTATAATAACAGAGCAACCACTTTTCAGAGCTTTTAATGACAATAAAACTAGTCATTATTATTGAGATTCTATATTCCTTTATCTCCAATTGTATCTTCCAAACCATCACTATTTGAATAATCATCAAAATCTTCATCTAATTGAAGATGCTCTAGGTCCCATTTCTCAAATAATTCAAGAAGATATTTCTTTTCTTTTTCTAATAAGAATTTTCTAACTCCAACATCAAAGAGATAATCAAAAACATCTTCTTAAGCCACTCCCCTCTACCTTCATATATTCGTTCAACTCATTATGATAATCGAATGTAGTATTTCCACAATGCATTAGTGTTTTACCTCGTTCAATTAATCGCAACTCTATTCATGAATGTTGAAAAATCCAATGGCTCTTGCTAAAGCTGGATCAGTAACTAATTCTCGATATTCTGGATTTTACTCTTGTCGTCGATCTTTGGGATCTTCGAAATCAACTATCTGAACAAGATAATGAGCCGGTTTGATTTTTCCATTTTCATATTCGATTAGTGCACAATATACCTCCACATATAGACATCTATTATTTGGGATTTTTGTTGGATTATCAGGAGATATAAGAATCCAATGGATCTTCTTGAACATGCATGCTTGGAATTTAGTTAGTGTTGAGAAAAAATGGGAACTTCAGATCTGGGAACTCTATGAAGTAAACTACCATCCTCATACTCCCAGGCTTTCATAAGGGTTCGTTTGGAGATATTGAATTTGCTGGGAAGGTAGCACCACCAACCCCAAACCTATCAGGAAAGTAGATTGTGGTAATCCAAGACTCCCAAATATCATAGGAATAGTTATGATAATAGTCGATGTAGAGTGCATACCGCTGATTGAACCATTTTTCTTGAACATAAGAACTTATTTTTTCTTGGATATCATAAGGACATCTTAGATAATTAACTTGTAATTTTAGAAGGAAAAATCATTGGGCTATTAGAAAGGTAGAAGAAAGTAGACCAAAATGTGATATACTTTTTGCATGGAATTCCAAATTATCAATAATGACTGTACTAGAAGGAGTACCCCGTTCTAGTAGTAATGGAATTTCATTATGGATTTCCTTCTTTTATACCAGGAGTTCTACTCTGATAATCACCATTGGTGAGTTCTTGAGCTAAACTGTCTGCTAGAGAGTTTTTCGATTCCTATATATGTTCAATAGAGAAGGAAAACTGGTTAAGCCATAAGTGCTAAAGCAGGAGTCACCCTTGCGCTTGCATATTTGATACAAAACCAAGTAGTCCTTTGCAATTAGCTCGAATAAGAAAAAGGTTTTGGGGCTAAAAGATTAAAAACTTTTCAATTCCCCCTATAACTACACGGATTTCTTTTTTCATCGTGGGATAGTTGTATTTTGCCTTATTAAAACTTCCACTGTGATATTTGCAGAGTTTTTCGCCTTCTTTGATTTTGAGTACTACACTCCAGTGCTGGAGTGCTCTTTGCTGGCGTCTATCCCAAAAACTAAATCATCTCATTCATTAGGTAAATTAAGAACATAAAGATTTTTACACATCTTTTTGAAGTTTTGAACAATCTTTGTATCATTAGTGGTCCATGTTGAACTTACTTCCTACTTGAGTTTCTGCTGCGATGACTTTTTAGGTAAATGTTTAATGATATCTGAAGCATAGGTAAGGCATCCAAGAAACCTTTTTAATTGCTTTTTATCTTCAATCTTTTTAGGAAAATTTTCTATTTTTTTAAAAATATGCTTCTGTAGGATGATTTGTCCAACTTTTATTTCTAGACCTAAGAGTTCAATTTCTTGTTCAGCATAAATGCACTTGCTTTTTCCAAGTATAATGCCATAATCAATGCATCTTTGGGTGACAACTAAGACATCATCTTTGTGATGTTCTATGATCTTGGAAAAGACAAGGATATTATCAATGTAGACTAGATAACAGTGGTTAAGGTCTTTAAAGATGTTATCAATTCTTCTTTGGAATATTTGAGGTGCATTTTTAAGACCAAATAGCATTACTATCAATTCATAATGTCCATGTGGGCCACTAAATGTAGTTAAAGGAATGCTTTTCTCATCCATCTTTATTTGCCAATATTCACTGTTGTAATCCATTTTCGAGAATCAAGAGACTTATTAAATTCTATTGAAAAGGATTGTTTGTTAGGAAAATAATAACCACCAAAGACAGTATTGTCATTAAGCTTTTTATAATTGATCACCATTCTTGCTTTTTCTCTTTTTTCTTCTCCATGATTTCTTACCATGAAAGTATGACTGGTGTGAGGACTCTTACTATTCCTGATTAATCATTTATCTAGAAGTTCTTTAATTTGTTTATCAAATTCTTGGATATTCTATTGTGTATACACCATATGTTTGACTCGGATAATAGTGTTGGGATTTAATAAAGTAACTTTTGCAAAGGTCTCATCTTTATCCCAAAACTTTAGTGGATTATCAGTGTAGAGTTTTTTGCATAATTTTTCTTGTTCTTCAACAATATACTCTTTAATAGATAACTCGAGTAAAGAAATTGTTAATGCTACCTCACATTGTGCAGGAATTACCTTCTCACCATGTTGGCTGTGTGTAAATTCAATTTTCTGATGAATATAAGCCTTGCTTGATTTTTCAATAGGAACTGAGTAACCATTGATTGTGAAAATAATTTGATTTATGATCTGTGTGCGTGGAGAATATAGTCTTTGAAAATTAGTTCCAATAATCATATCATAAGAGGGTTGATCAGTAGCCCATAGAACTAGTATAATGCATTGGCCTCCTTCTAATTCTATGGATAATCCTTCTATAACTTCATTGTAACTCATAATGCTATTATCAACTATCCTTACTTATAAAGGATTTTTGACTCTTTTTCACATAAATTTAGGAAATAATGATATTTTTTTAAAGCGTACAAAACCACTACTATCTATGTTGGCACACAACTCATATTTATTATATCCCTCTAAGCATATAATTATTGGGATATAAATGTTATTAGAATTTTTGTTGGTAACTTCATAGCATATCTCCATAGTCATATTTTTAGCTAATTCATCCTCATAAATTAGTTCACTAACAGTTCTTGTTTTGTACCTAATGATCTTTCTATCTAGGCTCATACTCCGATCTACATTGGGTCTTGCAGATTTAAAACTCATTCTAGTTATTTCACTAGTCATACTAATTGTATCATATTCTTTAAGTTCTTCTTTAGTTGATGAAGATCCTTCTCCCTATTTTGATCTTATACTCATGCTTCCTAATAATTGCGGTTTAATGGTTATTTTACCATTCTCATAAAATTTTTATTGCATTTTTCTTATTGATTTTTGTAGGGTTGGTAAAGCTAGATATCCACAAACGATAAATTTTTATTTCATGTGGATTGGTTTTAATGCTCTGAATCTTTTACATCGGGGTAGGACTTTCAAATTTTTTTACCTCTATCATGGTGACCTCAGCTTTTGGATCTATAGTATTGTCTAATCTGTAGATGATTTTTCAAAATATCCTTAATGGATATCCTGCTCTTTTCATATACATCCCAACTGTTTTTATTTTAAGGAATAGAAACTTTTAGCAACTTCATCTTTTAGACTCATATAATATCTAGGTTGACAATTGAATACTACCGATCCATTGCATAAGTTGGTCTTAATCCCTGTAATAATTTGATTATTAAATTTGGTATGCCTAACATCACAGAGCATAGCATAGAGATCAATATCTTTGGCATAATATTCTAATGGAGTGATTTGAACTTGGATACTTCTAACATGGATATATCTATACTTTCTATTTTTGTTATGCTTAAGGATATGTTCTTAATTAATGAGATTAACTTTTTCCACATCATACTTACTATCTTTGATTTCTAGATCTCGTTCCATCATCTCACATACGTATTTTCTTTTTAATTGAAAAATGGATTTTTTATAGATCATGTCTTTTTTTATTACGAGAAGAACCCAATCTCGTTTACCTTCTTCGTTATCATTGTCTACAACGAAATTCTGTCCTTGAAGATCACCAAGACTAATTGAGCCACTTTCCATCATATGACTTGTTTCTTCATAATCGCTTTTTTTATATTCATTGTCCAAGATAATTTCAACAATTCCTTTGTTGTCACTTAGGGCTAGATCTAACGCTTCATCTTCACTAAGCTCAACATAATCTAGGCTTTTCCCAAGGTTTTAATAAGTTTGTTATTCTTGTTATTTTTGCATTCATTAGCACAATGTCCTACTTCTCTGCATGTCCAGCATTTGCAGTTGTTTTTTCATGTAGGATAATAAGCTGCTTTCCTAAAAATCTTTACTTTTAAGGACTTGGTTTGTTATAATATTTTCTTCTATATTTCTCTTTCCTTTGCTTATTACAGCTCTTTTTCTTATAAAATTTTCATTTTTGTCTCCTTTCAGGTTCTTTTTCCCATTAGTGAGGCGAATCCCAGTAAGGTAGGAATTGTTTCTTAATTTTCTTTTGCTTTTGGAGATCTAGACATTGATCATTGACCCATTTTCTTAAATAAGAGATTCTTGAGCCAAGGTATCAATGACATTTGCTCGTTCAAGCAAGCAATGTACTTTTCATTAGTTATGGAATTTCTCAGATATGGCAATTCGTCATAGAACATACCACGATTAGTTTCATTATGCCTAATTTTGCAATAATATTGATTGAATTCAGCAACATAATTTTTCAGATATCTCATATCCCATAATTCTATATCACTATACTTTCTCTGTCATTCTCTTGCCTTTTTTTCTGAATCAAGTTTAGCTCTAATAAACTCAGTTTCAATTTCCTTACATAAATTTTTGAACACTATAGCTGGTATTTCTATCATTTTTAATGTATTTTTACCATCTTCATTTAATGAATCATACTAGTTAGCTACAGTGCTAGAGAAACTATATTTGATGTAATTTAAGAAATTTACCGCAGTCCATGTAGTGTTTAGGTTTAAGGCACTATTCATACCTCTTTTTCAATGTTCAAATATTTCTTCTCTATTACAAGCTCCATCTATATTTAAGATGTATCCCGTTTGACTGATTGGAATAAGATCGACTTCTTCAAGAGTTATAGTTTTTCTTGGGATGAACCCGAATGAAAAATTGATTGTACATCCTACTGGAACATACTTAGGTCTTATAAAGTGAGCATTTCCTCTAGAAAGTTCACCAAATTCTTTAGGTTTAAGAACAATATTATTAACCAGATTGATCTCTATTTCACTTAAGTCAACTTCTTCTCAAATTTCATTAATCTCATCTTCAATAGTCATTTTACCATATTTTTTATTCAATTTTCTTTCGATTTCTTCTAAAGATAAAACATTAAGATCCTCTAGTTTAATAAGACTCATTTGCTGATACAATTCATCTTCTAATTAGACGTTATTGGTCTCTTCATTATCATTAGATAATATGTCATGTTTATCACTAATTGCGCCCATGATTTTGTTTAGTTCTTCCGAATTTTATTCTTTCTTGAACATATTCTGTAGTTCTTCAATAGTGTACTGCTTTTCCTCCAGCATCTTTTTCTTTTTCTACTTTTTCAGTCGATTTTTCATCTGATTTTTCTTCTACTTTTTTTTGGATTTTAATATTATGCAAAGGAAATGGATTTTTATTTTTTTTTAATTTTGTAGAGGATATTTATGCTAAAATGGAGTACTAATATTGAAAGTAGATTTTCCGCTATGCCTAATTTCATTAACTAGAGAAAGGTGAATTACTGATAATTGCTTTTTAAGCTCCTTGACTTCCGCTTTAATTTAGCTAGTTTAGCTTTTAACTAATTCTGAAATTATATTAGTGATATAGTTTAATTGAGGTGTTACTGAAGAAATGTCTGCCGGTGAATGAATAATGTGAGAATAATTCGATCCCGGGCAAGCAGATGATAATTCAAACATTAATTATAGTTAATTAGTTTAATTAATCATTAATTAGCTTAATCATCTTAATTAGTTTTTGTCACGTGGCTCTGATACCAATTGAAAGAGGGCCTTGAGTAGTATTTATAAGAAAAATTGCACATGCACAAATTTTAGATTTTCGAAAGTACGTTTTTAAGGATTGGGGTTAAGATGAAAATTTTATAAACCTTAGGGGTCTTTTTGCAATTTAAAAAAACTACTTTTGGCAAGTTTGATTCCAGAGATTATTTGCACCAGAGCAAGATGGACCAGGAAATCGTTTTTAAAGTTATAGGCTCCGAAAATTATTTACGCCAACTTAACTTTGGGGGTCAGAATAGAATTTATCCCATCAATGGTTCACTTCTCGAAAGCTTTGCAGTACGGCAAGATTCAACAATGGGATAGGTGAGTAGTTCTTATTCGATTTTAGGGGCTTTCTTATTGTTATTGGTAATTATTAATCTAGTTAAAGTTTACATCCTGCATTGAGACATCTAATGGGAAAAAGCTTGAAAGAGATGAAGAAGGTAGGGCAAGCAAACTTTCCCATGCTTTTAGCAGAATATGATGCCATGCCTCGTTTATGAAGGTTAGTTAAATCCACAAAAAACGAACCTTCTAATGGTCATTCTATAATAGGTTTCTTTTTTAACAAAACGATCATAAGAGTAAAACAATCAAGAAATCAATAAAAGTTATATCCATAATGGCATAGACAAGCAATATGAGTGTTAAAATAGCACCAACTTATCTTTAATGAAAAGGTCCCACACTCTCATGTAAATTAGAGGTGAGAAGTGTACCCATAAATAGTCAAGGAAAAATTAGTACCAAACAAAGTGTACTTGTGACAATGGTTATCAAGATAACATTCATCTGATTGAATTGATTGGCTCATTTGAAATATGGCAATATGGGTCCAGCTAATTTAATCAATTTATATGTAACAAATAATGATTACTCTGTAAAGGCCTTTTATGCATATTTGCTCAATTGTAAGTAGCCGAAACTAAGTCGACCTGAGCTTAGCGTATTCACATAGAAAAGGCCAACTGAATTAATTTCATTAATGAGTTGGCCATGAATCAATAGACTCAATTTGTTAATGGATCCACCCTGGATAGGCTCATCTGACCCATTCCCTAGTCTTGGTTACAATTTTGGTGTCATTGGTTCAAGTCTTATAATCAATAATCAAATTCATCTTATTTGAGGAACTTATGGGAAGCCAACAAACTTTCTCAACAGGTTAGGTCTCTATTAGGCATAGTTTGGTCTATGTGTTCCTTTTCTCCTCCTTTTAATAACTTATTGATCAGTTCGCCTAACTTGCATGGGCTGCCTAGTCAAATAAATAGAAGGAAAAGTTGATCTCATGATAAAAGTCTAATTGTATTACTATGCAGTTTTTTTTGGGGGGAGGGTGTTATCATCTTCTCGTCAAATCATGCATGTGTCTTATAAGTGAGGTGATTTTATTTGCGGTATATACATTTAGGTACCCTTAGGTGTTAGCTATTAATATTTTCAATCCTGTGTTTTTAGAATTAATATTTTAGTACCTCAAAGTTTATGTAATTTAATTTTTAGATACCCTCTGTTTTTTCTTAAGTCCCTAATCTTTTAGAATTTATATTTAACCCCAATCCTTAAAAACTTACTTTCGAAAGTTTTAGTTTTGTGCATGTGTATGTTCTTTGGTTAAGTAGTATTTTCAATCCTCTTTTATCTAGTATCAAAGCCACGTGATCAAAAATAATTAAGATAATTAAGCTAATTAATAACTAATTAAGCTCATTAACAATGATTAATGCTTGAATCATCACCTGCTTGCCCTGGTCCTAATTATTCACACATTGTTCACTCACCAGAAAGTATTACTTCACTAGCACCTCAATTAAACTATATTGCTGATATAGTTTTAGAATTAAAAGCAGATTTAGCTAAAATTAAAATCAAAGTCAAAGAGCTCAAGAATCAATTAATTGTAGTCCACCTTTTGCTCATTAACGAAATTAGGCATAGCGGAGAATCTACTCCAAGCATTAGTACTCCATTTCAGCATAAATATCCTTTCCAAAACTCCAAAAATAAAAATCCATTTCCTTTGCAAGATATAAAAGTTCGAAAAGAAGTAGGTGAAAAATTTGGTGAAAAATTGACTGAAAAGAAAGAAAAAGAAGATGGAGTATGAACAATATACTTTTGAAGAGCTATAAAAAATGTTCGAGAAAGAACAAAATCCGGAAGAATTGAACAAAACCATAGGTGCAATTAGTGATAAACATGACACATTGTCTAATGACAATGAAGAGACAAATAATATTCAATTAGAGGAATAAATATATCTTTAGATGAACCTTATTAAACTAGAAGATCTTCATATATTACCATTAAAAGAAGTCAGAAAAAAATTGGATAAAAAATATGGTAAAATGGCTGTTGAAGATAAGATTAATGAAATAAGAGAAGAACTCAATTTAGGTGAGATAGAGACTAATCTGGTTAACAATGTTGTTCGTAAGTCTGAAGAATTTGAAGAACCTTCTAGAAGAAATACTCATTTTATAAGATTTAGGCATGTTCCAGTAGGATGTACTGTCAATTTTTTCTTTGGGTTCATCCCAAGGAAAACCACAACTTTGAAGAAATTGCCCTTACCTCAATTAGTCAAACTGGATATATCTTAAATATTAATGGAATCCGTAATAGAGAAGAAATATTTGAGCAATAGAAAAGAGGAATGAATAGTGTTCTAAATCTAAACACTATATGAATTGCTGCAAACTTCCCAAACTATATCGAACATAGTTTTTCTGGTACTGTAGCTAATTCGTACGATTCATTAAGTGAAGACGATAAAAATACACTAAGAATGATGAAAACACCAGCTGCTATGTTCAGACATTTATGTAAGGAAATAGAAATCGAATTTGTTGGAGCTAGACTCGATTCTAAAGAAAAAGCAAGAGAATGGCAGAGGATAATATAGAACTATGGGATATGAGATTTCTAGAAAATTATATTATTGAATTCAGTCAATATCATTGCAGAATTGGGTATAATGAAACTAATCTTGGTATGTTCTATGACAAATTATCATACTCGATAAATTTCATAATTAATGAAAAGTACATGGCATGGCTTGAATGAACAAATGTCATTGATGCCCTTAGTTCAAGAATCTCTTATTTAAGAAAAGGGGTTAATGGTCAATATCTTGATCTCCCAAAGTAGAAGAAAATTAAGAAGCAATTCCTAACATGTTGGAATTCACCTCATCAATGGGAAAAAGACCCTGAAAGGAGAAGGAAAAGAAAATTCTATAATAAAAAGAGCTTTAACAAGCAAAGGGGAGAGAAATACAGAAGAAAATATTATAACAAACTAAGTCCTAAAAAACATATATTTTTTAGGAAAGCCGCTTATTATTCTGTAGGAAAAACTGCAAATGTTGGGCATGTGGAGAAGTGGAACATTATGCTAATGGATGCAAAAATAGGAAGAATAACAAGCTTATTGAAACCTTGGGTAGCCTAGATTATGTTGAGCTTACTGAAGATGAGACATTAGATCTAGCCCTAAGTAACAATAAAGGAATTGTTGAAGTTATATTGGACAATGAATATGAAGAAATAAGTCATATGATAAAAAATGGCTCAATTAGTCTTGATGATCTTTAAGAAGAAGAGTTTATTATATACAATGAAAGCAAAGATGTAAAAGGAGATTAGGTCCTTTCCATAATCCAAAAACATATGATCTATAAAAAGTCCATCTTTCAATTAAAAAGCAAATACATATGTGAAATGATGGAAGGAGATCTGGAGATAATTAAAGAATTGTGAGTATGACGTTAGAGAAGTTAATCTCATTAATTGAGAAAATATTCTTAAGCATAACAAAGATAGGAAGTATAGATATATCTATATTAGAAGCCAAGTTTAAATCACTCCATTACAATATTTTAGCAAAGATATTGATCTATATGCTTCACTCAGTGATATTAGACATACCAAATTTAATAATCAAATTATCACAGGAATTAAGACCAATTTATGTAGTAGATCGGTAGGATTTAATTGTCGACTTGGATATTATGTAAGCCTAAAAGATGAATTTACAAAAAACTTCTTATCTCTTAAGATAAAAATAGTTGAGATGGATATCCACTAAGAATATTTTAGAAAATTATCTATAAATTAGATAATATTATAGATGTAAAGACTAAGGTAATAATGATAGAGGCAGAAAAATTTAAAGTCCTACCCCTATGCAAAATATCTAGAGGATTAAATCCAATTCTCAGGAGATAAAAATTGGTCATTTATGGATATTTAGCTTTGCCAACCCTACAAAGATCAATAAGAAAAATGTAATAAAAATTAATGAGGAGGGTAAAATCACCATTAAATCCCAATTATTAAGAAGCATGAGTATAAGATCAGATTGAGGAGAATGATCTTCATTTATTAAAGAAGACCTTAAAGAAGATGATACAATTAGTATGACTAGTGAAATAAGTAGAATGAGTTTTGAATCAGCAATTCCCAGTGTAGATCGAAGTATGAGTCCAGAGAGAAAGGTCATTAGATACAAAACAAGAACTGCTAGTGAGCCAATTTATGAGGATGAATTAGTCAAAAATATGACTATGGAGATATGCTATGAAGTTACCCTAATAGCATCTATATCCCAATAAATGTATGCTTAGAAAGATATAATAAATATGAGTTGTGTACCTACATTGATAGTGATTGTTCTGTATACTTTGCGAAAAGATCATTATTTTTAGAGTTTATGTGGAAAAGAGTTAAAAATCCTTTGCAAGTAAGGATAGCTGATAATAGTATTTTGAGCCACAATGAAGCCACAGAAGGGTTGTCTACAGAATTAGGAGGATTTCAATGCATTATACCAGTTCTATGGGCTACTAATCAACCCTCTTATGATATGATTATTGGAAATAATTTTTAGAGACTATATTGTCTATGCACATAGACTATAAATCAGATAATATTCACAATTAATGGTCACTTTGCTCCTATTGAAAAATTAAGTAAAGCATACACATATCAAAAAATTAAATTTATACGCAGCCAGCGTGGTGAGAAGGTAATGCCTGCACAACATGAGATAGCACTGACAATCTCATTACTTGAATTATCTATTAAAGGCAGATTGTTCACCAATAAGAAAAATTATATAAAGAACTCTACTATGATAATCCACTAAAATTTTGGGATAAAGATAAGACATTTGCTAAAATCACTTTATTAAATCCAAACACTATTATCCGCGCTAAACAAATGATGTATACATACTAAGATATCCAAGAATTTAATAAACAAATCAAACAACTTTTGGATAAAGCATTAATCAGAAACAACAAGAGCCCCCACACCAGTCCTGCTTTTATAGTAAGAAATCATGCAAAAGAAAAAATAGGAAAAGTAATTATAAAAAGTTTAATGATAATACTATCTTTGATGGTTACTATATTCCTAACAATACTGTCCTTTTCAATAGAATTCAAGGAACTTCTTGGTTCTCGAAAATGGATTGCAAAAGCGGTAATTAGCAGATAAAAATGAATGAGGAAGTATTCCTCTAACTACATTTAGTGCCCCCCAAGAACATTATGAATGGATAGTAATGCCATTTTATCTTAAAAATGCACCTCAAATATTCTAGAGAAGAATGGATAACATCTTCAAAGATCTTAATCATTGTTGTTTGGTTTACAACGATGATATCCTTATTTTTTTCCAAAACCATAGAATAGCATAAAGATGATATCTTAGCTGTCACCCAAAGATGCATTAGCCATGGTATTATACTTAGTAAGAACAATTACATTTATACTGAACAAAAAATTAAGTTTTTAGGTTTAGAGATAAAGGCTGGACAGATCATCCCATAAAAGCATATTTTGAAAAAAATAAAAAATTTTCCTAAAAAAGTTGAATATAGGAAGTAGCTAGAAAGATTTCTAGGATGCCTTACCTATGCTTCAGATTTCATTAAAGATTTAGCTAAACTAAGAAAGTCATTACAGCAGAAACTCAAGAAAGAAGTAAGCTGGACATGGACCACCAATGATATAAAGATTGTTCAAAATTTCAAAAAAAATGTGCAAAAGTCTTCCTATTCTTAATTTACCTAATAAAGGAAATGATTGAGTGCATGAGATAGATGCTAGCAATGAGTACTGGAGTGCGGTACTCAAAATCTAAAAGGAAGAGAAACTCTGCAAATATTGCAGTGGAAGTTTTAATAAGGTGGAATGCAACTACCCCACAATGGAAAAAGAATTCTTGTAGTCATAAGGGCAATTGAAAAGTTCTTAATATTTTTTGGCCTCAAAACCTTTTCTTATTCGAGCTAATTGCAAAGGGATACTTGGTTTTGTGAAAAAGAATTTATCAAACATGCAAGCGCAAGGGCGACTCTTGCATTAATAATTATGGCTTAACCAGTTTTTCTTCTCTATTGAACATATACAGGGATCGAAGTACTCTTTGCCGCACAGTCTAAACTCGCCAATGGTGATCATCAAAGGTGACCTCCTGCCAGAAGAGGAGGAAATCCATAATAAAATGTCATTTCTACTAGAACCGATTTCTCCTTCTAGTAAAATCCTTATTGATCATGTGGAATTCCATACAAAAGTTAGATCATGTTTGGGTCTAATATTTTTAGCCTACCTAATAGCCCAAAGATTTTCCCTTTTAGAGCTACAAGTTAATTCCCTTAGATGTTCCTATGATATCCAAGAAAAAATAAGCTCTTATGTTCAAGAAAAATGGTTCAATGAGTGGTACGCAGCCTACATCGACTATTATCATAACTATTCTTATAATATTTGAGAGTCTTAGAGTACAATGATCTATTTTCCTAATAAGTCTGAAGTTGGAGGTGTTAGTTTCCTAGCAAATTCAATCCCTCCAAATGACCCCCTTATTAAAGACTGGGAATATGGGATGATAGTTTACTTTATAGAAATCCTAGATCCAAAGTTCTCATTTTTCTCAACACTAATCAAATTCCAACAATGCATGTTAAAGAAGATCTATTGGATTCTTACATCTTCTGATGTTCCAACAAAAATTCCATATAGCAAACCCTATATTTGGAGGTACATTGTGCATTAATCGAATATAAAAATGGAAAAGCCAAACCCATCCCTTATCTTATTCAAATCGTTGATTACGACGATTCCTATGATCAACGACAAGAATGATTTCCAGAATGAGAAGGATTTGTTATTGATCCTACTTTAGCAAGAGCCATCATTTTTTACAACATATATCATCAAAGTTGGGCATTAATTGAACAAGAAAAATGTTAATGCATTATGGAAATACTACTTTCGCCTAGGCCAATGAATTTAAAGAATACATAAAGGTGGAAGAAGCAGTCACGGAAGATATCTTTGATTTTCTCTTTGATGTTGGAGCTGAAAAATTCTTATCAGAAAAAGCAGCGAAATATCTTCTGAAATTATTTGAGAAGTGGGATCTAGAGCATCTTCAATTAAATAAAGATTTGGGTGATTATCCGAATGATGATGGTCTGCAAGATTTAATTGGAGATGAGGGCATGGAGAATCTCAATAATGATGGCTAGTCTTGTCATCATTAAAAGTTTTGAAAAGTGGTTACTCCATTATTGTGCTATTTTGACAAATGTCAGATCTGTAAAATAAAATGTGTAATGTAGCCATGTGAAGAGTTAGTGTGTATTGTAGCAATGTAAAAATCAGTGTGTACTGTACCCAATAGGGCATCTTATATACCCCATCCCCTCTATAAAAGGAGAGGCTAGGAGCTGAGAAGGGACACGGTCATTTGAACATTCTTGAGCAAAAGAGAAGTCGGGATTCTCTATTTCTTTATGAACAGGCATATCTAATGATCTTAGTTTAAATCCTTCTTCAAGTTTTCCATTATAATATTTCCACTTTCAAGCTTTCAATAAAAGAAGTCTCCCAGTAGGGCACGTTATTCAATTGAATCTTATGTCTTAAATATTATAATTTCTTGATTAAAGTTCCACTATCCTTTAAAATATAAAGAATTTGATTAGTGACTACGGTCCGAGGTAGGAAACGAAACGGATATGTGTTGTGTCTGATTTAAGGAAGGTACAGTTGAGATTAGCAAGCTCTATAAACCGGAAGCTAGAGGAACGCCGGAGTTCAGCGCTGACTAAGTTCAGGTAATGGTCGAAATTCGCTAATTAAATTTTAATTATTTAGCTAAGCATGATGGGCCTATAACCATAGAAAGTATAATATATAAGATATAAGTAGTAGATTGTGATAACTATTATTAATAAAGTCATTATAAGAAGTTTAATCATTAAAATCAAGCATATTTCCTATTTAAACCCTTAAAATAGCTTATTTACAAAAGTTTACCCAATCCAGGGGCCTTTCTGCAATTTTCGAGAATTTTTATCTAAAAGTAAAAACGTGGGAGGTGTTAAAAACTAAAACAAGTTTCTGAGGAAGTTGAAAATTATCATCAGTAGGTTAGGGGTTAAAAAGTTATTTCAAAAAAGGTCGAGGGAGTAAAAGTGACTGTTTCGATTCGATTTAACATAAATTTGATCTTAATGTCACCACTCTTAAGAACCTTTTTCAGCTTATTTCAACATTTTTTGGTGACATATTTTAACTTGTTATCTTTTTTTAATAATACCATCAAGTTATTTATTTGTTGCTAATAGAGTAAGTTACTAAAAACAAACAAATAGAAAAGAAGATGTCCTTATTTGATTAGTATATTTCACTTTTCCTTTGTAAATTGGATACTCTTATCTTATCTGTGACAAGGTCATCTCTAAAAATGCCACCAATTTTTAATTTTCCTTTCCAATTACCATCAAGTTATTTTTCCCCTTACTACATGCCACTATGTTTTTTATTTTTGTCATTTTGCCACTGAATGATTGTATAACTTGTTATTGTCGGTGGCAAATGACGGCGAAAAAAACTACAGTGATAGGATGAAACAAAACATGATGTTGTTCCCAAAATATACTAAACATAGTGACATGAAGGTGTAAAAAATTAACTTGGTGACAAATTAGAGAAAAATTAAAAACCTGATGGCATTTTTGGTCTTGAACTCTTTTAAGGACCGGAAAGGGGATACACACAGTTGTTTAACGGAAGCAAAGAACGAGTCTAGGAGGTGGGAAAAAAATTAACTGCAAATGCAATGGTGTATTATTGTCTTCGCTCACTTTACGTATTGATATAACTCTTCACCCTTTGTTTTAATTAAGCAAGACAACAATACACCATTGATTCCAGTTTGGGTACTTATATGATATATGATCCATCACTCTTGTTGTAGTTGGTTCTTGTGGATGATAATCAAATACACCTGATGTTCGACGAAATGTCCCAATGAACATATGCGTGCATAACTTGCTCAAATTTATATGATAAAACCACGAATGAAATGTGAGTTTGCCTGCATGAGAATTATACGTAAGTTTCACTAGTATTCATATTTAAAGAGTGCATAATTTATCCCAAAAGCTTATCATATCCCATTGCCTAAGGATCTCTGGTTCTTCTAGGGAGCTACCTTGGCTACAAATCACTGAAGAAGAAACTGAAACAATACCCTGAGGGTATTGGCAGTGGGACATTAGATTGCAGAGCTATTATCAATGACTTTTCGAACGCTCTTGATGATGAGATACTGGATAACTTTTTCCCATGTTTTAATATCTGTTGGTTCTGCAGTTTCCAATTGCATTTTAACTTCAGCAAGCACTTGATTCTTCGTCCTAGATTGAAAAGGTTGTATTTTTTCCGATGGAACAACAACGGACACTTGCTAGGAGGGTAGCATGTATCGGACGAAAGCGTGATCATAGCAGGAAGCTACTGTTGGAGGTATATCTGATCGACGGTATGTTAAGCAGAGGCAGTAAAACAGAATAGAGGAAAGGATCTTAAGGACCTATCGATCACTTCAACTACCTTTGAATCAGGCTTCAATAGTCCCCCTTGATTCAAAGTGATACACACCAAATTGACTTCTAAGATAGCTGAATTTTTCATTTACTTGAGACTTCGTTAGTATATCAGGTGGTTGATATTAAGTGTTGTAGTATTTCATGATTATTTCCTCTTTGGCTACCAGATCATGAATGAAATGATAGCGCATATCAATGTGCTTTGTTTTGCCATGGAATGTTGGGATCTTTGCCATGGTGATGGCTACTTTTTTATCACAAAATATCTCTGTTGCTTCCTTCTGGTCTTGCTAAAGACCTGCCAGTGTACACTCTTCTTAGCCAAACAGCTTAACAAGCTGTTGATGTACCACAACATTGTTAACTTCTAAGCTTGATAAAGCAACTTGTAGCCTGTTTTTGGGGGCTCCAAGTAATCACACCTGATCCTAGAGTAAAATTATGTACTGAAACACTTCGTCCGTCATCCAATAAGCTTGCTCAAGCGCTGTTTGTAAATCCAATAATCTGAACTCATAAGCTTTTGAGTACAAAATGCCAAACTCCAAAGTTCAACAATTTCACGCAAGAACTCTTTGCTGCCCCATAATGCGTCTTTGAAGTTTGTTGCATAAATCTGGAAATTACACCAACAGAAAATGTAATGTCAGGCTGGTGCAGGTTAAATAAATTAAATTACTCACCAAGCTTCTGAACCTTCTAGCCTATGCCATCTCTTCTCTATTTCTTGCTGCAATTTTCATTACTATTCATGGGTGTGGCTGCAGGCTAGCAGTTAAGCATTGCAAATTCATTGAGTAGATCCCTAGCATATTTTCTCTGTGAAATAAAAATTCCTTTTCGGGCTTGATATACTTCAAGGACAAGGAAATAATGCAATAAATCCATATTTGACGTCTCAAATTCATTCATCAGCTTAGACTTAAACTCATCCACAAGCGAAGTAGAAGAGCTAGTATAAATGATATCATTAACGTCAACACAGATAATGATGAATTCATTTTTACGTCCCTTTCTCATTTGCAGTATGGGCTTGTTGTCACTTCTCATATAGCTATTTTGTAAGAAATACCTGTAATCCTAGTGTACGAAGCACAGGTAGGGATGGCAACGGGGGCGAGTTGGGGACAGGGGCATACTCCCCGTCCCCGTCCTCGTCCCCGCTAGTATCCCCAGCCCCGTCCCCGCCCCGTTCCCCATTGCGTGGAAAAAATTCCCCCGTCCCCATCCCCAGTGGGGATCTAATCCCCGACGAGGCCTCAACGGGGATTTTTCCCCGCCATTTTTTTCTCTCCTTTGTGATAGCTATATTACAAATCTTAAAAGAATGTTCAATTTGTCATCCCTAAACCATAGTCCAATTAATTGTACGATAAGTTCGTGTAGGTTTCATCCAACATAAGTCTAACAAACTTCATTAAACTTTACAATCTAACCTAAATTAAAGTTTAACAAGTTCATAAAGCATAAGTCTGACAATGCGCAGATTACACAAAACAAGTCCACACATTTTAGGGTTTTTTCAACTTAATTTACCGATATAATCTTAGTATTATGTTCACAAATAAACGGCTAATATAATTTTAAACTAATATGTGAGGACAGTGATGGGGATTTTCCCCAATCAAGGACAGGGAAACGGGGATGGGGATGGGGATGGGGATATTTCCTTGAGCGGGAAAGCGGGGACGGGGACGGGGACGGGGACGGGGTAAATTTTTGCCCCTTCACCGTCCCCATCCCCGCTTGAGGATTCCCTGCTTGAGGATTTATTTCTGTCCCCATCCCCATCCCCATCCCCATTGGGGATGGGGATTTATCCCCTATGCGGGGCAGGGATTCCCTGCCCCGTTGCCATCTAGGCTTGGTTTAGTGCATACAGGGCCTTTTCAACTTGTACAACTTTGTGTCACTGCCTTTTTGTTGCCATCTGGGCTTGGTTTAGTCCTTACAAGGCCTTTTCAACTTGTACAACTTCGTGTCACTGCCTTTTTTTTGCAAAACCTTCTGGTTGCATTACATAAACCTCTTCTTGTAACTGTCAAACTGATGAACTGGCTATTGCAATTGTGCATCCACTGATAGAACAAGCCTCAATAGTTCAAACTGAGCTACCAAAGAAAAAGTTTCTTCAAAATCAACATCATAGTGCTATGCATACCCTTTTGCCACAAGTCAAGCTTTGTGCTTTTGTATGCTTTCATCTACAACATACTTTGTCTTGAATATGCACTTCAAGCCAATTGCCTTAGATCTGTTATCTCCCATGTTCCATTCCTTTCAATAGCTTTCATATCTTCTACCATTGCTAGCTGCCATTCTTCTTTTTTAGGTGTATCTTCATAACATTTAGGATCTGAGACAACAAGAGCGAACTGGCAGGATGTATCAGCCTGTCAAGGATTTGGCTTTTTTACGCTCATTGATCTCCTCAGTGAAATTGATTCAGGTGAAGGCCTTCCTAAAGCTGGAGTTGAACTGCTCCTTATTTTTGTTGCTGAAGTTGACAAACTTCCTGATGGTGTCAGTGAGCTAGTGGGTGAATTTGCTATGTTGGATTCTTACTTTTCATATGGAAAAACTTCGAAAGCAGGAGCCTCTTGCTGTATCTGCTCTCCACCCCAATTCCAACTTGCATAATCATCAAAATTACATCCCTTCCAATGATAATCTTACCACTAAAAGAGTTATACAATCTATATGCTTTGGAATAAGTATAGTAACCAGTAAAAATGCATTTTTCAGATTTTTTTATCAAGCTTTTTATGAAATTGCGAATTCACCAAGGCATAAGCAACACACCCAAAAACTTGACAATGACTTACATTTGGTCTCTTTCTATGCCAAACCGCATATGTAGTCTTGTTGTTGACAGCTCTTTGGGTGAGAGATTCAACAAATAAACCAAGGCTAATACAATTTCTGCCCAAAATTCATTTGACAACCCTCTTGCTTAGGGCATCGTTCGAGCTATGTCCACCACAGTTTGATTCTTCTGCTTAGCAACTGTATTTTAATCTAGAGCGAAAGGAGTTGTTAACTCCCTATGAATGTTATTTTCTGCACATAATATATTAACTTACTTGGACACAAACTCAGCACCTCTGCATGTGTGAAGAACTGTAATATGGCAGCCACTTTGGTGGTCCACCATAGCCTTAAATTTCAGGAATTTTTCAAAGGTTTCTGACTTCTTTTCCAAAAAATACGCCTAATTATGATCATCAGTGAACAACAAGAAATAACGACCCCACCTAAGGAGTTGGTTTGTATATGCTCACATAAGTCAGCATGAATCAACAGTAAACATTTAGTAGCTCTTAATGCTTTTCCAACAGAAAATGACCTTCGATTTTGCTTACCAAAAAGGCATTCCTCGCACAGATCATGAGAACCAATTTTAGGTAGTCTAAGAACCATACCTTTGTCGCTTGGTAGCTTCAAGCCTTTGATATTGAGGTGCCCATACCTGAAATGCCATAGCTTTGAGTCATCCTTTATGCTTGCAATGAAGGGAAAAATTTCCATGTCATCAACATCCAATGGAAACATTCCATTTGCAGCCATGTTGACTTGTGCCTTTGTGCTTGATTTCCTATTCGTAGTGACACATACATTGTCATCAAACAAAATAGAATATCCATGAGCCATAAGCTGTCCAAAACATAGT
Source organism: Carnegiea gigantea (assembly GCA_029747015.1). Taxonomy (NCBI): domain Eukaryota; kingdom Viridiplantae; phylum Streptophyta; class Magnoliopsida; order Caryophyllales; family Cactaceae; genus Carnegiea; species Carnegiea gigantea. Next base: position 1,044,297 of record JAKOGI010000126.1, on the reverse strand, counting down.
AAGTCATAACCTAGATGGGGAACGAATTGAATGTCGTACAGCTTCTTTACTTTACCATGGCTTGTGCTAACTTCCAAAGTGCCTTTGCCCTCAACTTGCGTCTCCTTTTTGTTGCCAAGCTACACCTTTATCTTCTGTATCTCATCCAACTTTTTGAACAATGATTTAGTGCCTGTCATGTGATTCGATCAGCCACTGTCTACAAACCACAAATCACTTGGCTTATGGTTAGTACCAACACATGCTATAAAAAGCTTAGTTTCATTTAATTTTCTACTGCAAAGTTCATTTTTTGGTTTTAAGCCAGCAATCAGCCTATGTATGTTCGTATCTCTTATAATAATAACATTGTACATCCTTTTTTGTGTTACCTTGCTCATTGGGCTGTCTTCATCCATCATTCCTTCCTTTACCTCTATTGTTACCTTGACCACAACCATGATGGCCACCTCTACCTCTACCTCGGATACTTGAGCTCTATGATGTTGGCTCTTCAGAAAGTTTCCCTTTCATCTGAAATGCCTTCTCCTCCACTTTCACATGAGAGCTATTAACTCGAGTTTCTAACAAAGATCTCATTAATTGCATCAAAAATGTAAGTAGATAGATCCTTAGATCGCATCAACAACCTAGCTAGTCGGAGTCTTTCGTTAAACTTCTCAAAACCTTGGTCACGATGGTTTCATTGCTAACACTCTCACCATATGTTTTCATGTGGCTAACAATTCTAGACACCCTAGAAAGAAATTCTTGTACAAGTTCCTTTTCTTTTATGGACAAAGTTTCAAATTCTCGCCTAAGTGTATAATTTTATAGTGATTACCTTCTCATCGCTCAAATACTCATTCTTCAGTAGTTTTCATGCATGATGAGAGGTTGTTGCTGCTGCAATTCAAGGGAGACTTCATCATCTAGTGCTAACTAGATGAGAAACAGGCATTTGTGTCTTTGTTGTGAGTCTCTCGCAATGGTTGGTTGGGTTAAGCCTATGCCTGTTCTTCATATCCGCTCTCCACCAAATCCCATAGCTCATGAGACTTGAACATTGTCTTTATTTTGAGACCCCAAAGGTGACATCTTTCCCCTTTGAAAATTGGGACAAGGGGGTTGGGAGTATTGTTGCTTGCCATTTCTTCCTCTCAAATGTGTTTTGACTTTCTCTCCTGCTTAGAGCAGCTAACTCTATCTCTCTTTTCTTGAACCCAAATCTGAGACCAAATGTTAAGAGGAGGCCGTGAAAACAAAATAGAAGAAAGAAAAAAATAATTTTGATTACTTACGGTAAAATTGGATGACTAACAATAACTTGAAGTCCCATACTTATTGGCTTAGAGGATAACAAATCAACCCCTCATTTATCATTAGGAGCATCTTCAGCTAGCTAAAAAATGTGGATAAGCAAACTAAAAAATGGAAGAAAATTCTAACAACCCATCATTTCAACTACCTTTGAATTAGTCTTCAACACAGGAAGCATATAAAGAACCAGCCCTTCTTGCCTTCATTAAGATGAGTGCTACTGGTGTTCGTAAGATCGTCAAAAAGTATGATGAGATCGTTGATTATGGGTTTACTGAGCATTATATATGTACTTATGCAACCCATCCTTTCGCTTCAGCTGCAGCTTCTGCACATGCATGCAGTAAGTCACCCAGTTAGAAGCTAATTTTTTAATTTGCCTTTGATAGGTTTGCCCTTTCCATGCTCCGGCAATTTGTTTCATTTGTAATTCCACCTGTGTCATATACTTGTACAATTTCCTATTCTTGGTACTAATGCATGCTTGCATTCCCATTGTCATGAACACATATATTTTCCTCCTCCAGTTGACAACTGTGTTGATTGCTTAAACTTTACGTCGAAGGAACCTACAAAGAGCTCTATATATTGTATTCTTTATGCAGTATGATTAATGAATCACCTTGTTACTGAGTTAGCAAAGGAAACATTTTACATGCATTTCTAGAGTCTTCGTTCGCATTGACACTGATATTTATAATTCTTTGCGGACCCTATATGGAGTAGCAGCAATTGGAGAAGTCATAGACAATGGCTTAGATTATCTCCTTCGGCAGATCCCTACTCCATCCAATTTGCCTCCACCACCCAGGTTTCGCTGAAAAGTCCCCAGCTTTTTTAGCGTATGTATTTCTTCTCCTACAACAATTACTTGTGTTCGCTTTTGATTTGTGTAATATCACTCTGATTCGCCCAGTTAGTAAACCTTAAACTTTAGCAAAAGTGTAACTACAACAGGCTCCCATTATTAACAAGGTCAACGCAACTTTGAATGAGTTACATGAATCATCAAAGTTTCTTCACAGTCTTGCATAACATGCACTTATCCTGGAGGATGAACTACTCCCACCTCCCATTCACAGGAAAGACTACAATAACAAAAAGTGTCATTTAATGTCTCTTCTTCTGAACCTGATGAATGCTTTGCTATACATGACCGATGCATATGTTATTGTTCCAACTGCTAGTGGTTACTCTGTAAGTCTGTGATACATAACAACAACATGTGGTGTTGTGATTGGATCAATGGCTTTTGCTCTTGTGTGTAGATGAAAATTTTGAGCCTAAAATAAATTAGATAAGAAATTGAGTAATAAATTGAATTTTTTTAAATATTGTATGTATAGGTAAAATCTCTATCTTAAATATAATTAAAGTAATCCTCTAATTCAATTACCTTGGATGAATTCAAATGAATTTTTTCCAAGAGAGACTAAGGGCCTGTTCTTTACGTTGGTCTTTTTCAATTCACCAACTTCAGCCCACTTCAACCCACTTTAACCCACTTCAATAAAAAATACTAACTTCAACCAACTTTAACCCACTTTAACCAACTTCAACCCACATCCTTCAAAGTTTTTTTCTCACTATTTTAACCAACTTTAAAATATATACCAACTTTAATTCACTTCAATCAATTTTAACCCACTTCAGCCTAGTTCAACTCACTTCAATCAAAAATACCAACTTCAACCTACTTCAACCAACTTCATCCTTTTACTAACCCCGATTTACCAATGAAAAGAACAAGTCTTAAGAATCTCAGTTTAAAAAATATTTGATATTCGAGAGAAGATGACATGTGCGTCAAGTGCTTGTTAACTTCCTTTAGAGAGAGAATGATTAAACTTTGGTGAATTCTTAGAATGTCCACCCCTTAGAATGAGGTAGGTAGGGGTCTATTTATAATAAAACTTCGTCCCCCTTAAAGACCAAGATGGGTCTTGACCTATTTGAGGTCTGTAAATGGGTTTCAGTTTGAATTGATTTGATTTGGGAGTCTGCATCAACTTGGTGCTTGAGTGACAAATTTATTGCCATCGTAGTCTATTGAGGTGTCAATTCGATCATCGAGTTAGAGCGAAGGGTTGACCTCAACGAGACTTTGACTTAGAGATAATCGGGTCCTTGACTGGGAGTCTCTTAGGCTTTGACTTAGAATTCTTTTGGATTTTGACTGGCCGTTGACTTGGTAGTCAATCTAGACGTTGAGCAAGTTTTGACTTGGGAGTCAAATTGGGCTTGAGCCATGAGTTGTAAGTCAATTTGAGCTTAATTAGATCAATTAAAAGGGTTGACATAAATAATTAATTTAACTTTATTCCTAGTACAACACACATTTTTAGTGGTGACAAATTACCCCCTTGAGGTTAGGTCACGTACAAGACTTGTGTTGTTTAAGCATGACTAACGTCTCAATATTTTTTTTCCCTTTTTTTCGGAGAACTTCTTGTCTTGGGAGGTTGTTGACTTCACTTGTCATGTTGCTACACCGACGTCCGTCCGTTTTTTAGGTGAGCCGTGCCACCGTTTAAATTATACGGCCCCAGCAGTTAGTGTCGTCTTTTTTTGCACCTCCCCCGGTCAATTTGTCAGCTTCGTGACATCTAAAAATTGCACTGACATCTTGAGCTGTGCTGCTATCTTAGAATTTGCTGATCAAAGACGTGTAACTACTAAGTTGAGCGTCTGATGTCAAGAGCCATAATGAACAACATTTTTTTATTTTTATTTTTTTGGTTAGGATGTCAACTTTGTCAAAGTTTAGTATTGACCTACTTAGGCTTAAAGCCCTAAGAAAACAATCCCAATGCCCCTTTTTTTGAGCCGCTTTTTTTAGCTTTTGGGAATCAGGCTGTGTGCCCCTTTATTTTTCTTGTTCTCTCTTTCTTTTCTTGGGTCTAAGATCATCACCTAGCTTTAAAAGGCGGTTCCGAGCCCTCTTATGAGCCAGGTTGAGATCCATGTTGGCCACCAAATATTTGGTGAGGTCGGAAATCTCCTCCATCTGCCCTTAGTCCTTTTCCCCTTTTCGTTAATCCCAATAAAGAAGCCAAAGAATACTCTTTTCATGCTGGATGTGAGAGTTAGGCCATCCAAGGAATGGCTTCAAGTGTAGACAAATTAGATAAAGGTATCACAGTTCCGTTATTTTTTGTAAGATTTTCATTTATTGCTTGATATTTGCAGAAGCTTTCATGCCATCAACCTTTTTTCCCAATTCATTCTATCTTTTTTTTACCTAATCAATCTTTTTTTTAAAGCGAAATTGATGTCTTACAAATTGACAATATCCATGTAAAGGCTCCACTTTTTGGTGATTGTTGAAGAAAAAGACACTGTTTTTTATTTTTATTCTACCACCCAAGCCCCCAGCATCCAGGCTATATCTCTATCATTTTTCATTTAAAATTTGCAATGCCTTGTCTCCCATAAACCATTAGACCTGGAAAAACTGACCAGTGACCCGAAACCTAACCGAATGAACCAGACCCATACCTGAATCGACACCTGAAATGAGATGAACCAATCTGGATCCGAAGACCCGAAGTAACCTGATCTATAACTGAACGAAGCTTGAATTCTAGCATGAACTGAAATGATCAACACTCGAAATAACCCGACCTAATTCAGACCCAATTCATACTCAATCCATAGCGACCCGACTCGAAGTAAATCGAACATGGACAATCCAAATGCGAACCAAACCGTGCCCGATTTAAAACCGATCCGATTCTTATCCGACTCAATTTTACCCGAATAAAACCCTAACCCGAGTATACTCGACTTGAATATAACCCAAACCGGAGTATACTCATAACCTATGAACCCAAAACTATTCTTAATTTCCTAAATTTCATTGCTAAGGTCTAGAAGAAAAGTAATAGTGTACAGAAGACAATAATGTAATTTTTGTACTCCCTGAATGTTATATATATACCGTCAGGCTCCCTAATTGGGTCAGAGCCTTGATTTACATTCACATGGTATCAGAACACCGATTCCTGACCTAATTTTTTTTCGTTTTCTTCCTCCTCAAGAAAACTCCATCGGGCTCCTCTCTCTCCTCACCGAAACCCTACTCTCTCCTCCACCACCGCCTCTCTTGCTGCCTTGCCCTCTGTCATAGCACCGCCGTCATGATTACCGAGGCTTCACCTCCGGTTACTCCTTTACCTCTGTCCAGCGGTTGCACCGGTGCTCCTTCACCTATCACGGCCCCCGTTTCGGTGATAGCTTCCGCTTCCTTCCCGCCACCACCGTTGACACCGCCGTCCATGGACCCTGGCCTGCGGCTCCCTATTCTGTTCGACTCTGCTCTCCCAGACTTTGGGCTGTACTCTGGTGTTGGTCTTCCTTCCTCCTCAACTGTGCCTTAGCTCTCATGGCCCTCGGCGACCTCGACTCATGTGCCGTTCTCAGCCGTAGCCCCCTGGTTTGGCCTCTGGTGGCCTTGGTCCTCTTCTGCCGTCCCAAACAGTGGGTTATCCTCTCGATACGCTGCCTTCCATGGCTGAGTCTCCATGGCTTTCCCTCGGTCCTCACTTACGTCCTATTCACCCGAGTATCTTTTCTATTAACATCAAAAATTTTGTTACCATTGTTCTAACGACTGTTGAGAATTTTCTATCCTAGCACACTCAATTCATTGCATTTCTGGTGACTCAACAGCTCAGTGGTTTTTTTGATGGTATGATCGATACTCCTCCTTCCTATATCCTTGATTTTAATGGAGTGCAGCATCTGAATCCGTCCTATTCTGTTTGGTTGCGTTTGGACCAACTTATTCGATCTTGGTTATTTGCTACGATTTCACTTGAACTATTAACTGGGGTCCATGACTTGTTTCATTCTAAACAAATTTGGGACTGTTTGTCGCGTCATTTTAATACTGCTAGCCTTGCCCGTGCTATGGATCTCCATCATACCCTATCCACTTTATCTAAAAATCCTAAATAAAGCATGGAGGATTATTTACACGGGATTAAGCATATTACAGACTCTCTCACTTCCATTTGAACTCCAGTTCCCGATCTTGAACTTGTTCAACTGACTTTGAATGGCCTCGATGAGGATTATCATAACTTGGTCACCACTCTATCTTATGGTGCCAATTTACTCACTTTCGATGATCTTCGCTCCAAACTCATTCACTAAGAGCAGCAACTTCAGTTTCTGAAATCAAAGGAGTTGTTTCAAGTTCACCATCCTACTTTGGCTACGACAGTTTCTTCTTCTGAGCCCGAGAAAGCTACTCAGTCTTCCAATCGTGCTAATGGGTCTGATGGTAATAAAAACCGAGGCCGGAACAACAACCATAAAGGTAACATGCATCAAGGGGCCGGCAATCGTAATTCTCATCAAAATCACCAGCAATCTGCCAGCAGGCATGTGCCTACAGGAACTGGTTATGGTAATACTGGTTTTTCATGGTCTAGGATTCAACGTTCATCTCCTTCTAGTACTAACTGTGTCTCTGTAGGTAACAATTCGTCTGAAGGAGTCTTAGGTTCTTACCCTAATGCTGTATGCTAACTTTGCTTTGCCCCGGGTCATACAGCTGTAGGTTGCCCAGAGCACTACACTCCCTCCTAACCCAATTCTAATTCTATCCCTGCTTTTGCCACTTTCAATCCAGTGGACGCCAACGAATCAGTTTGGTATCCTGATTCGGCTGCTGCTTCTTATATGACTCCTACAGAAGGTATTTTACTCTCTAAAACTCTTTATGCTGGCAATGATAAAGTTTGGGTTGGAAATGGTTCTCTTCTCCTAATTAAACATGTGGGTTCACTTATTATTCCTACAGTCACTAAGCCTCTTGTCCTAAAAAATGTTTTGCATGTCCCTGTATTAAAACATAATATACTTTCTATCACACAACTTTTTCATGATAATCATTGTATTGTTGTGTTTGACGACTCGTCTGTTTGTGTCAAGGACAAAATCTCAGGTAAAGTTCTACTGCATGCTTCTTCAACTGGCAATGTCTATCCTCTAGCTATTCTTGGTTCCTCCCCCTTGGCCCTTGCTGCTTTTATTGACCCTGCAAGTACCTGACACCGTTGACTTGACCATTGTGGAGTTAGGATTTTAAATTTTCTTCCAAGTAAGAATTTAGTTTCTTTTCCAAATACCTTTCATGATTCATGTAATTCTTGCTGACTTGCTAACTTGCTAAATCGCATCGATCACCTTTTAGTTGAACATCATTGTTGCAAACCTTTGGAATTAATACATTCTGATTTGTAGCAATCTCCTGTTCTTTCTAATTTTGGTTTCCGATATTATGTTTGCTTTGTGGATGATTTCTCTCGTTACACTTGGATTTATCCACTCAAATGCAAATATGATTTTCTGTCCACTTTTTGCGCTTTTCAAAAGTTGGTGGAAAATCTGTTTGATACCAAAATTAAAATATTCCAAAGTGATGGTGGGCGTGAATTTGATAATACCTCTCTTGGGGCTCATTTTTTAGAACATGGAATTTACTTTCGAAAATCTTGTCCTGAAACTCAATCTCGAAATGGTGTTGCTGAGTGTAAACATCGTCACCTCAATGAGATTGCTCGTGCTCTTCTCATTGAGGCGCATATGCCTACCACCTTTTAGGTTGATGCTATTTAGACTGCTGTTTTTTCTACTAATAGGCTTCCCACCCCTAATCTTCAAGGTCAGTCTCCTTTTGAAAAATTGTTTCACAAATCCCCTGATTACAGTTTTCTCAAAACTTTTGGCTGTGCTTATGATCCCAATTTTTCAGGTACTTCTGCTAATAAATTAGCCGCACGATCCGCTTGATGTATTTTCCTTAGCTATGCCCCCTATTACAAAGGTTGCAACTGTCTCGATCCTCTCAGGGGTCAGATTTTTATCAGTCGGCATGTTATATTTCATGAACATGAATTTTCGTATTTGGAATTTTCCAACCTACCCAACTCCACAGTTTTTCGGGCTGATCATCCATCCCATGATTGCCTACTTCAGCTATCTCAGCCTACTCCTACCCTTGCCCAGCCGTGTGCCCACCCTATTTTGCCCCAGTCAAGCAGCCCGTGTCTCCTGTTCATTTCGAGCCCCCTTCCCCTCTGCTTCCCGAAGCCCCTTCCTTGCTCAGCCTAACTCCCTACTATGGCCCAGGTTGAGTTTCCTTCCTCTCCTTCACCTACTGCGGCTTCCCCTACTGCTGACCCGCCCCCTTCCCCTCCCTCGGTCCAGCCCCCTTCGCAGGTGCGGGCCTCCCCCTCCCCTTTGCCTTCTCCTTTCCTTAGTCCCGTTTTTCCTGCTAAGCCACCCTCTCCTCTCCTTAGTCCATCTTCCCCCCCCTTCCACGTCCCCTATCTCCTCAACCTAGCCTACTTTACTAGTTTTGTCCCAGGCCCACCAAGTGCCCCCCCTTTCTCAGCCTCTCAACTCTCATCACATGGTTACTTGGGCCAAAAGTGGCATCTGCAAGCCCAAGCACATTTTATCTCTTGACACTGATATTATGGGTCTCGAACCCACTTCTTTTAATAAGGCTTCTACTAATTCTAACTGGCAAGAGGCTATGACTGAGGAATATAATGCGTTACTTACTAATGATACGTGGGAGTTAGTTCCATCTCAATCGGGACAAAATCTTGTGGGTTGTAATTGAGTTTACATAGTTAAATTTTCATTCGGATGTGTCTATTGAACGGTATAAAGCATGGTTGGTTGCTTTTGGTCATCACCAATAGGCTGGGATTGATTATCATGAGACCTTTAGCCCTGTTATCAAGCCTCCCACTATTCGCTTGGTTCTCTCCTTAGCTCTCACTTTTGGTTGGCCTATGCAACAGTTGGATGTTAAAAATGCCTTTCTTGATGGTGATCTTACTGAGGAAGTTTACATGCGCCAACCTCCCGGGTTTGTTCATCCTCAGTTTCCACATCATGTTTGTAAGCTTAAGAAAGCTATCTATGGCCTCAAACTGGCACCTCGCGCCTGGTTCCATAAATTCAGCAGTTTCCTTCTGTCTCATGGTTCTGTTTGTTCCCCCTCAGACACTTCCATGTTCGTTTATCACCATGGTTCTACCACTATGCTCTTTTTATCACCATGGTTCTACCACTATGCTCTTACTTCTTTCTGTTGACTATATTATTCTTACTGGTAGTCTTCTTCTGTCTTTCATAATTTCATCTCTGTTCTTTCTCATCAGTTTGCTATGAAGGACTTCGGTAACTTACATTATTTTTTGGGTGTTCAAGTGGTACGCAACTCTCAGGGTATCTTTTTGACACAATAAAAATATGTTAATGATCTTATTCATAAATTTCATATGCATACTGCTAAACCTGTTCATACCCCCTCTCTTTCTTGAACCTCTTTGACCCTTACAGATAGAGAGTTAATTGCTGATCCCATTGAGCACAGAAGTATGGTAGGTGCCTTGCAATACTTGACTATGACTAGACCTGATATTGCCTATGCTGTTCATGTAGTTTCTCAGTATATGCATGCTCCCCGTACTGCTCATTTATATGCTGTCAAGCGTATTTTCATGTATTTATAGGGTACCTTAGATTTTGGCTTGCAACTCCATCCAGCTTCCACTCCATCTGTCATCGTTGCCTATTCTGATGCTGATTGGGTAGGGTGCAAAGACTCTTGTCGGTCTACAAAGGGCTATGCAGTGTTTTTTGGCCCAAATCTTATCTCCTGACGCTCTAAGAAGCAACCTATGGTTTCAAAATCATCTACTGAAGCTAGATATCGTGCTGTTGCTTACATAGTTGCTGAAACTATTTGGATTCGCAAGCTACTTGCTGACATTGGCATCTGTTTATCTTTCCCTACCAAGGTCAACTGTGATAACATCAGTGCCTTCTATATGGCAGTTAATCCGGTCTAGCATGATCATAGCAAACACATCGCGGTTGATTATCATTTTATTCGTGAGCGTGTCGGTCATGGGGTTTTAGTTGTTTGTTACATTCCCACTAAGCTTCACTTAGCTGATATTTTTACCAAAGGATTGTTTTCTAAGTTGTTTAATTATTTCAGGGACAATCTGTTAGTACGTTCCTTCCCAACAGATTGAGGGGGCGTAATAGTGTACAGAGGATAATAATGTAATTTTTTGTACTCCCTGAATGTTATATATACGTGGCCAGGCTCTCTAATTGGGTCAGAGCCTTGACTTACATTCACAAAAAGCTCCTACAACAATTTAGCGCAAGTTTAATAAACAAGCAAGTTATATTCTAACTATTAATCATAAAGCATAATGTCATTAAAGTCTTTAACCAGAAGGTAAAATGTAATATTTTTGACGTATTTCAATTAGGTAGTGACCGACGAGTAGGAGACTGAGGGAAAGTTAGGCGATGACCGGTCTGCCGTGAAAGGTTTTTAGTTTTCAGTTTCACTTAGATTTTGCTTCTTAAAATAATAAAATTCTTAAATTATCAGCAATAACGTTTTTTTTGGGGCTTTAGACTTTTGGGGGGAATTCTAAAATTTTCAAACTCAATTACTTGAGTCTAAGTGGGAAAAGAAAAATAACTTAAGAGGAAATTTTTACAAATGAAATCAATTAAAAACTTAAGAGGAAAAGATAAATAGTAATAGTTTTAAATTTTTTATTTGATAGATATGTAGTAAAAATATAAGAGAAAAAAATATTTGGTCAAAATAGGAATTAAGAAAAGATAAGCACAATTAACAAATTATTAAACTTTTAGCATCTAGCAATCCTCTTAGTTTTACCGTTTGATCCACTTAATGACTTAATGCAATACACGCTATGATTTTAATATCATTATATAACTACTGTCAAAAATACCGCACTATTGATCGACGATTCTAAATCATCTTCATAACATGTTTAATCCTACATAATCATATTCAAGAATGTATGTTTGAATATTCATAATAGTGTGACTCATTTAAATTTTGGATAATTAAATTCCAAGTCTTAAGTTGCGATAACGAACAATTACAATCACATAAATGTAATGTTAATTGATACATACTCATACATTGCCGTTGCTTCTGAGTTTTGACTCATTAGGCACATGCAGATTAAGTTGCCAATCTCACAAAGACAAATCTTTGAATTTTGATGTATGATCACTTAACAAGCTACCAAAGAACAATAATTTGATTATTGAAAATGTTGACTTGAACCAACCTATTTCTATTTACCAGCTCCAAATAGGACAAACGTGAACTTATGAACCAACACTGGGGTCAAAATAAAAATTTTATTATCTGTATTTTTTTGTGGGGTCATTTTTCAAGGCATGTTTTGGTATTGGGCCTTGAAAATGAGAAAATTGACTCATGATTTGTGTTAGGTTGGTTCATCAATTTTGTCATCGCATGGTCTCAATTGAGATACGTGAAACTTGACTTGATGAAACATAATCATTTGGATAATTGCAAGGCGCATATGATATAGGGTCAGGGATGAGTTGTATACTTGTATTTGTAAGTTACTAACTTTCTTAGTAAATGTATAACTAAGCCCATTAAATTTTCCATAATAGAGTTCCCTTTCAATTATGTGTGTGTGTGTGTGTGTGTGTGTGTGTGTGTGTGTATGTACATATACATACATAATATATACATACATATTATATATATATACATATATATATTATATATATATATATATATATATATATATATATATATATATATATATATTATAAAACATATATATATATATAGTATATATATATATATATATATATATATATATATACATATATATATATATATATATATATTATATAATATATATATATATAATATATATAGAAGTTTTTAAATATGAAACACAAACGTATAATTCTGAACGTATGAATTAAAAGAGGAATATAGAATAAATGAACTTGTCTAATTAAATGATTTTTATCTTTTAAATACAATTTAAGAGTAAAAATGACTACATTTAAACTATATATTCGAAATTAATGCAACTTAATTTATACTCGATCTGATGCATAATCAACCCGATATTGATCCAAACATTGAACCGAATCTCACCCAACCTAAATTAGACTCGACCCATACTCGATTCGAGCCGGGCTACTATAAACAACCCGAAACAGACTTGACCTAAATTTCGCCTGATCCGAACATGTATCCCACCCAAACATCATTAACCTGAAAGTGGCCCAAACCCGAACCCGAACCCGACTCGAACATGGTTGACGCGAAAGTGATCCAAAACGAACTAAGACCTGACCCATACCTAACCCGAATGACCCATTTGCAAGTTCTACAAGTCATGTCCCTTCCCTTTCGTCACTTCATTTGATTATTAAAAAAAAAAAAAAGTTGATTGCTTTACGTGAATCAAGCCCAAAAGCAGCAACCTTCTCTCTATTTCTTCGCTGCGTAAAAATGGTAAATTCATCGAAACTCGCCCCGACGCTTCATTGTTTGTACGTTGGTGTTTTTGTTGCTATTTAGTGCTTCTCATCTACGGTGATTGACGTGAACGAAGGGCCATGATTTGTTGTGTAAATGGCATATTTTAGCTCCTTTGTTTTCCATCTTCTTTTGCTCCACATTAGTAGTTTTTGGAGTCGTAGTGGGTTTTATATTTACCATCCTACCTTGGGCTTATTGAATAACATTGGGTTTGATTTTGATGGGGGCATGATGTGTGGGTAAACACCACATGTGTGCACACGCACCACCCGGTCTAGGCTATGCCGGAGGCAACACATTGTGGGATTGGGCTTGGGCCGCATGTGTAATTTTTTTTGGAGCAAATTCCTTTCAATGTTTTTGGTCCGTTGGCTGCTTTAGCAGAAAGAGTGATGTTCCTAATTTGCAATCATGAATACACTCTGCACCTCATAAGTTCAGTGATCATCCTGTTTTGTAGCCAAGAAACTACTCTACACCACATAATTTCCTTCTTTTCCTCCCCAGTAGCAGCTCCACTTCTAGTATAAATAGCCTCCTTTCCTACACCTTCAAACCACACCAAGTATCTCCTCTCTTCTCTTCTCTTTCACTACATCCTACTGTTCTCCTGTCTGTTCTAGGCAAGTGCAGTCCTGTGTATTCCAAGCTTCTGCTTATGAGTGCACGCGTTCAGCAAGTGTTAGGAAAAAAGTTTTAATATTTTTAAACCCCAAGTGCAAAGTGTATCATTGAATACTTGGGGTGTCGTCTGCAGGGAGTTGTGATTTCAGCTACCAGAACTAACTAAAGCATCTCGATCTAGGTAAAATCAAAGGGAATAGAAAATAGAACTAAACTACTAATGCAAAAACAAAAGGACTATGATTAGATCTAGGATAAACCAAGTAATGAAGTCAAGCCCAAACCTTCCCTAGCTATGCTAGCATTCAGAGTTGATCAGTTGCATCTTTGAGGCCACCTAAACCCTCTCTCAAGGGTCAATAGGCTAATCTAGTTGATCTAACCACTTATTTTCATGGGATTAGTTCAACTAAACTACTAAGTTGACAACCCTTGACCTAGCTAGCGACGAGACTATTTTCATGTCTTAATCCCAACTATTCTCTCTACCCACACTAGACAATCAACCTCATCTCTAAGCATAAGTCAATTACCCCAAAATACGGATGAAAGCTCTTTCAAGCATTTCATCGAACATTTGGCGGGCGCGAAAGAAAACTCTAAATTCTAGGCAAAAACAAGGTAGGGTTGGAGCTTAAACAAGGTTAATTAGCCATCAAGGGTTAGCCACAATCCAAACTAACCAAAAATAACGACTATCATCAACAAAATACAAAAACCCAAACTAAACCTAAACTAGTAAAGAAGAAGGCAAACATGAACAAGATGGGGAAAGAAACTAATATAATCTAATCAATCTAACTAAACATGGACTAACAATGAAAACTAAACATCTAAACTAAACAAATCCAATACAAAAATCAAACTAGCAAAACCTAAACAAGAACAAGATATGAAAGAGAGAGACAGAGAAGAAAACTTATGCTTGATTAATGGAATGAACTTGAAATAAGGCTTCGAATCCAAAATACAATCTATAACATCCTATTCTAATCCTCCTATTGAGGTTTTTATTGGCTAAAACCTAAAATAAAACTAGCCTAAAATCACCAGAGAGAACCTCAAGCGACCCCTCGAACAAAACGCCCGAAGGGGCATTAAATAGGAAATCACGCGGTCGACCGAATGGAGGGGGCACGACCGTGCCATGTGGCACGGCCCCACCGTGCCAGGGTGGCACGACCATGCCACGTGGCACATTTCTGGCACGATGGTTCACCCCCCTATCGTCTCTTCTTGCTTGCTTTTGCTCTCTTTTGTCCGCCATTGCTCCCTTTCATGACGTTTGCTCGATTTGAAGTTTATTACCTACAAAAGCAAATAAAACAAGTAAAAACGCTAAAGATTATATTATTATACAAGCTAAAATTAGGTAAAAAAGGCACATAAAATATGACAAATTATTGTCTAACAGCAAGCTAGCTGTGTAAACCTTGGGGAGCGAATGACTATTTACAATTTGCACCAAGGTTGAGTAGAAATTGCTTTAAAAGCAATGGTACTCCTACCGCATAGCTTCGGTTCTCGTTCCCTTGCCATTGATTTACACCTCTTTTTCTTACAATTTGAAAGCGATTTTTTGATTATGCACAAATCAATGACTCTCTCTATTAACAAAGCTCCCCCAGATCTCTCAAAACCCAAACCTCTGCACGGAACCAGCTATAAACATTGATCCCAAAAACTTCTGATTTTTTTTGAATAGTTAGAAGTGGATTATGTGTTGTTCTCTGACCTAGCTGAAGAGAACAATGCATCTGAAACCTCCGTTGCTTCCTCTGACGGATTAGTCAAATATAAAAGCAAGATTGTTGATGAGGCTACCTTGAAAAAATTTCAAGAAAGATAACAAAACGGTCAGTGGACATCTGTTGAATTATATGACTAACCCCCTGTTCGATTTGTTTGTTACCTTCAAATCTTTCAAGATCATTTGGGAGAAATTGGAGGTCATGTATGGAGCTGACGATGCTGGAAAGAAGAAATATGTGGTCGGTGAATGGCTGCATTTTCAGATTACTGGTGACAACCTAATCATGGAACAGGTTTATGTTTATGAGAACCTGTGTGCAGAAGTTCTAAGTGAGAACACAAAGATGTGCGAAATTCTGCAAGCCAATGTGCTGATCGAGAAATTTCCACCATCCTGGAGTGACAATAGAAACCAGCTGAAATATTAGAAGAAAGATCTCACTCTACAGGAACTGATCAGCCACATGAGAACAGAAGAAGCTAATCACTTAAAAGATAAGATGGGCTCTCAATCTCTCTTTAAATTGTTCTAAAGCTAACCTAGTTGAATCTATTGTGCCTACAAATAGAGATAGGTTTAAAGTCAAAGGTAAGATGAATCAGAAGCCGAACTATGCCAAGCAGTAGAACATGTTCAGCAATAATCTAGAAGCCAAAGGGGTTGTGCTATGTCTGTGGCAAGCTAGAACACAAAGCATACCAGTCTTCACTTTGCAGAGGGCAATCACAGCTGAACCAAAAGCCTGTAACCCAAGCCAACCTTGCTGAAGACATAGAAATTATCTGTGCAGTGGTTGAAGAGGAAAACCTGGTCGCAAATAATGCTGAATGGATCTACAATACTGGAGCTTCAAGGCACTTATGCGCCAACAAAGAGTTTATGTAGGACTTCAAAGATGTGACAAATGGTGAATGCGTCTAAATGGGAAACTCTACGATAGCTACAGTTATGGGTAAAGGGAAGACTCTTCTCAAATTTGCTTCTGGCAAATTACTATCTTCAAGCAACGTGCTGTATGTGTCTTCCCTTTGTAGAAACTTAGTTTCTAGTATACTTCTCAACAAGACTGGATTGAAAAATGTTGTTGGAGATGATAAAGTTGTTATCTCTCATAATGGGGACTTTGTTGGGAAGGAATACCTGAATAGAAGCTTGTTTGTACTTAATCTTGCTTTTGAGACCATGAATGAAAATGTTCAAATTCTACTTATATTACTGAGTCGGTTGATTTGTGGCATGGTAGGCTAGCCAATGTTAATTTTGCATCCATTAAAAGACTCAAAAATATAAAACTTATATCTGCTGTGAATGTTGAAAATTTCACCAAATGCTCTATGTGCATAGAAGCAAAATATGCCAAAAAGCCCTTTAAGACAATTACTAGCAGACAAACAACATTGTTAGAATTAGTACTTTCAAACTTAGCTAACTTTAAAAACACATCCAGTAAGGGAGGAAAAAGGTATTACATCACATTTGTAGATGACTGCTCTAGATATACCAAAGTTTACCTCCTTAGATCTAAAAATGAGGTTGAGGAAATGTTTTTGAAATACAAAGCAGAGGTAGAAAACCAACTTGATCGAAAGATTAAGAGACTTAGAACCGACAGGGGTGGAGAATATGAGACTAACTCCCTAAGTGCCTTTTGTGGAAAAATGACATAATACATGAGGTTAGTGCACCCCGTACTCCCTAACAAAATGGGATAGCCAAATGCAAAAATAGAACTCTCAAAGAAATGATGAATGCCAAGCTTTTGAGTTCGGGAGTTCCTGATAATATGTTGGAGCGAAGCTGGTTTATCTACTTGCTATATCCTTAATAGAGTACCCCATAAAAAGTTAGACCAAACACCTTATGAATTATGGAAAGGCTACGCTCCTAATTTGAGTTTCTTAAGGGTGTGGGGTGTTTGGCTAACGTTTCCTTAACTGATTTTAAATGAGAAAACATAGGTCCTAAGACCTTCAATTCTGTGTTTCTTGGTTACGCCCAAAATAGTGCTGCACATAGATTCATGTCATTGAATGACTACTCTATTACTGAGTCTAGGGATGCAGAATTCTTTGAGCATGTATTTCCTTTGAAAAAGAATGATTCGACTATTGTGCATGAAACCATACCTATGCATGATAATGTGCCTTTGTATGCCTCCAGTTTTGGTATTAGATACTTAGTTGATGAACCTAAGAGAAGTAAGAGACTAGTTTTGGTCGTGCCTTCCTCACTAATTTTTTGATTGAAGACTTTGATATTAATTTCTTATCTAATGAAATAGTAGCTGTGTCTTCATCGAAGAAGATCCAAAAATCTATAAAGAGGCTATGAGATCTATAGATGTTAGTTTTTGAAAAGAAGCCATTAAAAGTGAATTAGATTCCTTAGTATGTAATCAAACTTGAGAGTTGGTTGAACTACCTAAATGTTGTAAATCCATTAGTAGTAAATGGATCTTCAAAAAGAAGTTAAGATTTGATGGTTCTGTTGACAAATATAAAGCCAGCTAGTGATAAGGGGATAGAACCAGAAAAAAGGGCTTGACTACTTCGACACATATCCTCCTGTGACTAAGACAGCCAGACCTGGCGAAAATTGACCCGATCTGAAAACCAACCCAAACCCTCCTGAAAATTTGGGTTTTGAATACAATTTTCTCGACCCAAATTCGAAATAAACCGAACCCGAAAAACTCGCAAATTAGCGGGTCAAACCTGATCCGAACTTGAACCCTCCCACTTGACCCAAACATTATAGCCTTAGTTTTTGATTTTTCTCTAATTCATCGCTCTTAACAATAATGGTTAATCATTTTTATCGAATAGTTTAAAAAGACATTATATAACTATTGCATCTATTTATAAATTAAATAATAATAACCTTAGTTTTTCTTCTCTATTCTCTGAAAATAATATTGTACGCAACTTTTAAAAGAAAAAAAGGTTAAAAATGGATATAAAATTGCATAAAATAACTATCTAATCTTTTTAAAAAAAGTTAATTTAAAAGAAGACAAGCATTAAAGATGCGCAAGTCATACCATTATATACTTAGTTAAACAAATATGTCTAATTATTTTTTAAATTAATTAATTTATAATAATTTAAATTTTTTATATCATAACTGCAAGATAATATCTTGTACTTCTTTCATTCAATTTTATTTGGTTTTCGTTCCAGCTAGTCTTGAACTACAATGCTAGTAGTAGGAAAATGGCTAGCCGTATCAGTATTGAGGTTGGCCCATTAAAAAAGTTTTAGCTGATTTGATATTGATAGATTAGTTAACAAAAATATTAAATTATTAAATAGGTTATTAACGATCAAACTGCTACAATCCATTACTATGCTCTAGACGGGTTACCCCATAAATGGCAAACCCCCTATTGACCTTCTTTCAATGTACGGGTCGATCTACTCAAAAATAAGTAGGACTTGATTCTTTACCCGGCCATACAAGTTGTTCATATATTACAATTAAAAGTTTGAATATTTTTAATATTCTTTTGAGAAATTACTATTATTAAGCATTTTCATTAAATACTGACACTTTTAGCAATAAATATGCATGATTTTTGATTTTGAAAAGAGAAAAACAACTTACAAAAAAGGCGCTATAAACCGGTTGGGTTGATATGCAACCCGTAAAACTCAAATACACCCACCTGTATTTTACCCGAACCCGACATACACCAGACTCATATTTTACCCGAACTCAAATACACCCGACCTGTATTTAACCCGCCCGTCCGAACTGACAGGTCTAGTAGCCACCATTAAAACTCTAGTCGCCTTAGCTACCATCAATGGTCTTGTTGTACATCAGATGGATGTGAAAACGGCATTCCTTAATGGTGACCTCGAGGAAGAGATTTATATGACTCAACTCACTGGTTGTACAATTCCTAGATCAGAGAATAAAGTATGCAACCTAAGGAAATCTCTTTACGGCCTCAAGCAAGCTCCAAAACAGTGGTATGAAAAATTTAATAGCACAGTAGTACAAAATGGCTTTATTATGAACACCTCTGATTCCTGCATGTTTTCAAAGATAATACGTTCAAATTGTGTGATAATATGCCCATATATGGATGACATGTTGATATTTGGCACTAGTATACATGTTGTTAATGAGACTGAAAAATTGTTGTCTTCTCATTTTGAAATGAAGAACATGGGTGAAGCTGATGTAATCCTAGGGATTTAAGATAG
>JAKOGI010000126.1:1005000-1020000 GCA_029747015.1 Carnegiea gigantea | reverse complement strand
TTTTGCTCATATAGTGGTGTTTCATATTTTTAGGAGTTTCTACCTGGAAAATGAGAAAATACGCTAATACTGATGAAAAGGAGGGAAAAGGAGATGAGTTCGAGTCAAAGAAGAGGTCGGCCGAGTGTAACGAATTGGCATGGGGGCCCCATGATCATAGGCCTGGTTGTGCCACACCTAAAACACAGAGCAACGCAGCCAAAGAAATGGCAAAGAGGCATCATGCCACGTGGCATGGTCGTGCCAACCCAGTGCGCTAGCCAACGTCGCGTGATTTAAATGATATTTTCGGGCTGTTTTGGGGGGTTATCTTTTGTTCTTCATTTTTCTTTTCTAGAGAGCACTTTTGGAGGAGATTTGGAGGGTTTCATTAGGAGAGTTTATTCATGCTTTTGGATTGGATCTATCAAGATTGGAGATTGTGCTACCTTTCAACGACAATTAGTTTAATTTTGCTTCTTTTCGCTTTCTCTTTTGATATCGTTTTTTTGGATTTTGGTTGGTCATCCATGCCTATTGAATTAGGTCTTGAGATTGTTGTATTCAATATGATTGTTGGCTAAATTCATCTACCTTGGGTTGTGATTAGCCCCTGTTATGCCGAATTGTATCATGTTCTAGGTTTCTGTGAATTTTACCCATTCTGCGAATTGAATTCTCACTTAGCACGCCATATGTTTGATGAATTACCTGAGAGGGACGTATTCATGTTCGTAACTAGGGTTTAGGAGATCAATGAAAGTTGAATCCTTTATCTATAGCAACTTTGTGAGCAATTGATTTTTCTGACGTGAAAACAGTTAGGGTTTCAATTGAGAATTTTGATTACTAAATCCTGTGGCTTTGACTATTTTGGTTTGATGAAAATGGATAACCAGAATTGTTTTAGTCAGTCTATCAACCCTTGAGAGAAGGCTTGGATGCGTTCAAACTTGTAATCCTTCCACTTCAATTGTTTGCTTAGGTAGATTTGCATTTTCTTATTCATTATTCGGGTGGCATAATAGTGCGGTGAACTTCAACCTGAGATTCCTATCGTTTATTGAGTAGTCAATTCTATTAGTTCTTAGCAGATAAGAGCTACTGACTTTCAGCTTTCATCAACCTAAATTGTTCAACCTAGATTGAGTTAGTTGATTAGTTCTAGTAGTCAAAAGTAGATTTAGTTAATTAGTTCTAGTAGTCAAAAGTAGATTCTCTACAGACACGACTCGTACTTACTAGTTGCTAGCTACAGCTATGCCATGCACTTGCGGTAATTTTAACATAACAAGTTTTTAGTGCCGTTTCCAGGGAACTTGTTTCTTTCGATATTAGAACCAGTTCACATACTCTAGACTAGGCTCTTATTTTTCTTTTTGCAGTTTAGTTCTTCCTTATTTTCGCTTGATACCGTTTATGATGGGCATAGTGTTTGCTTTTGTACGTGTAGGAGGAGTCAAGGAAATTAAAACCTTGTCCCCTTTAATCCTAAGATCAAAGCAACTGCATGCCAGCGAGGCAGAGAAGCAAGAAGAAAGAAGAAAGCACAGGCTGTGATGGCCCAAGAAGATACGAGGGTGCTGTGGGATTATACTCTGCCACAAGCATCGGTCATCACCTCATCCATTGTTAGCCCAACAATTGAGGTTAATAATTTCAAACTTAGCGTCGCGCTCATGATCTTCATGGAGCGGGACCAGTTCAGTGACACCTCTTAGAAAACCCCAATGCGCAACTTCATAAATTCCTTGCGAATTGCGATACCATCAAGCTTAATGGGGTGTCCACTGATGCCATTAGACTGCATCTCTTTTCCTTCTCATTGAAGGATAGAGCCAGTAACTGGCTGCAGAATGAGGAGCCTAACTCATTCAATACATGGAAAACTCTCTCTAAGGCCTTCCTCAGCAAGTATTTTTCCATCTAGAAAAACTGTAAAGCTAAGGACTGAAATCACACCTTTTAGTCAGCGGGATGGAGAGTCCTTGTACGAGGCTTGGGAAAAGTTCAAAGACTTCCAGCGGTAGTGCTCCCACCATAGTGTTCCTGACTGGCTGCTAGTCCGGATATTTCACAATGGGCTAGAGCAGTCAGTCAAGATCTCAATAGATGCTGCTGTAGGAGGAGCTCTAATGAGGAAGTCTATTGAGGCAGCTAAGGCTTTGTTGGAAGAGATGGCTTCCAACAACTATCATTGTTCGAGCGAGAGAGCAACCCCGGGGAAGAGTGGTTGTAAGTACAATGTTGATTCCATGACACTCTTAGCCAGCAGGGTAGATGCACTAGCACAAAGGCTTGACTAGATGGGCACTTCCCCATACTCCATGAGGTCCTTCAAGGTCATCCATTGGGGTCTAAGGCATCTGCGAGACCTGTGGTGTGCAAGGACATACCTCCATTGAGTGCTATAATGATCCCTTTACCACTGAGCATGCTAACGATGTGCATAATTTTAACCCCACTCCACAAGGCAATTCTTACCCCAACGCCTACAGTTCGAGATGAAAGAGCTATTAAAATTCACCTTACAGGAACCCTAACCCTCAACCTAAAAATGCTATGCAGCCACCTGGGTTCCAATATAGAGCCCCCTACAATGCTCCACCTCAACCTCTTCAACCTAAGTCAAATTTGGGGAGTCTCATGGAGAATTCATAACGACTCAAGCTAAGACTAATGAATTCTTAGTTCATCGATCAATCAGTTGACCTTTAAGTTCAGCACTATGGCTACATGTCAAAGGGTAATAGACACTCAGATTGTACAGATTACTCAGCAAGTCAGTAGTTTGTTCATGCCTCAAGGGCAACTAGCAAGCCAGCCTGAGACTAACCCCCAGAGCCATGTCAACGCCTTTTCTGCAATGGGCGAGGGGTTGGAGGAGAGCCCTGTGATAGTTTTGCAGAAGACAGTTTCAGTTCCTAATTCTGCCGGAATTGATGAACAGAAGAAAAAAGGGAAGTTGAGCTCTATTGAGAAGGTTAACCCTGCACCTCCAGTTTACCCCTATCAGCCACCAGTGCCCTACCCTTAGAGGGTAGCTTGGGCCAAGCTATTTCAGCTTGAGCCCAAATTTGCTAGATTCATGGACGTGCTGAAGCGGATTTATGCTTATACTCCTCTTTTGGAAGCTCTCAAGAAAACACCGGCCTACATATAATTTTTGAGAGAGTTTGTCTCCAAGAAGGGGGAGCATAGGGGAGCTTCAGTGGCCCCCATTGGAGAGGTGTGCAGCTCGATTCTGCAGAGTCAGTCACCTTCTAAGATGCAAGACTCAGGCAGTTTCCCTTTCCCCTATATTATAGGGGATCTACAGATTGAGGGAGCCCTTTGTGACTTGGGAGATAGCATGAGCCTGATACCCCTCTCCCTTTATAGGAGGTTTCAATTACATGACCTGCAACCTATTAGTCTGACCATTTAGCTTGCAGATGGCTCCATCAAGCAATCTGTGGGTGTCCTGCAGTATGTTCTTATTCAGATGGGTAAGTTCATCATCCCCTGTAATTTTATTGTCATGAATATGGATGAGAACTCCCAGGTGCCTATCATTTTGGGGAGACCATTTCTATCTACTACTGGGGCGGTGATTGACGTACAGGTTGGCACCATATCCTTTCAGGTGTATGGGAAGAGGATGGATTTCTGTTTCCCTCCAGCTACACCACCCTCAATGCCTGTCATTCCCCTACCCTCTGCAGCTCTTGTCCATACCACCCCCTAATGCTGTTTCTGGGGTTGTGGTATTCGATGCAGATGAGGGACTTCATATGCGGTCTGTTGGTTTTTTCAATTTTTCTATGGCCGTCCCAGCTAGTCTTAGGATTACTTTTGTTCGTACTAGGGAGATAGTGGATCCTACTCTACATTTCCACACCTCTACTAGTCCACCTCCCGTGCCATTCTCATCTACCATCTGAAGGTAAAGGTCAAGCTACGGACCTTAAACAAGTGCTTCTTGGGAGGCAACCCAAGCATTTTTCAAACAAAACTAAAACAAAAAGAAAAAACAAAATGGTGAGTCATTTTCCCCCCGCCCCCCAGTGCTCTTGGTTCTCTCCTTTCCCTTGGCCTTTTCATATGTTCTTTTCATTGAGGACAATGAAAATCTCAAGCATGGGGAGGTGAGCTTGTAGCTCTTTGGGGGGAATTGTGGACTTTGGGGCATGGGTTTAATGACACCACTTACATTTGCATCACATAGATAGGACATCATGTAGTTTTACTATATTGTTTTTGTATTTTTCATTAACAATGCATGTAGTTTAGAGCATATAGCTCAAATTTTGCATCTCAAAAAGGCAAAATGATCGAGTGAGGCATTCATAAGCTTTCCAGGTACTACTTCTTTCCGTTTTCTTCATTATCCTTTATATGTTTACTACTTTCTTGGTTAGATTTAGTGCTTTTTGAATCACAGAGATAAATAATAATCGTGAAAAGTCCTCTTATGAAGAGAGTACAAGGAGTGATGATTGATAGATTCTATTGATCTGTGTGTTGAAGTGTGGCCCACTATGGTGTGAGTTTTGTGAAAAATGTGTTTTGACATTCCCATTTGAAGTTCCTTTGCCCTATGTTGCATGTCAATTGCCCTTGAAATTCATGTGGTTTGACTTGATTGACCTTAATCAATGCGTCATATCTTAGAGTAAGTTGCTTAACTGTGGTAGATTTACCTGTGAGACTTTGAGTCTAATGACTATTCATTGCATATAGTCTCTTAGCTCCTTTCATTTGTGACTCATTCATGATTGCATCTTTATAACTTGATCTTATTCTCTTTGAAATCACATTTAGCATGTGCATATGTTAATGTGATTGAGGCAAGTTTTGTTCCATTTAGCCACATGAGGCAAAAAGCCATCCATTGATGTGTACTGTCCCTTTTGCTAGCTCTTTGTGCCCTTCCTCTTGTCTTTGTTGTTGCGCCCTATGTACTACACACTTGACCTATCCATATTCTCCATATCCTTGTTAATGTCTAGTGGAGCAATACTTCTATTTGAGTTGGGTTTGCTTTGGAAGTTAGTTCACCTTGGGTATTTTATTGGTAGCTTGTTTAGGAGGATTCGTGATTTGAGTTTGTATTTATCATGCCATGCACATGTTTTTTTTTCACTTCATAGAAAAGAAATAGAAAAGAAAAGAAGGGAAGCAAAGGGAAAAAAAAGGAAAAGAAAAGAAGGAAGTAGAAAAGTTGTGAATAAAGTAATTGGCATAAAGGTAATGCAATAAGATTATTTAATTCCTCCCATAGGGTTTTTGTGGGGTTTGTTGCTCAATTTTCAATTGTGGTTTGAAGTTGTTGTTCTCGCATTAGTTGTGGAAGTGTTTTTTGTGCTTCCTAGTCTATTAACTATTAGCTCTACTCTTCCCAAATTTACTCCACTTCTCACCCTTTACCCTTGGCCCCATTACATCCTCTGTACAAGTCCTCATGATTGGCATATTGCATTTTACATCAAGTGGTGGAGAATCGAGAATCCTAACAAGCTTATGGTAGTGTGCTTGATTAGATAGAGTATTGAGTGCACCGTTATTGCATATTCTAAACACATTGAGGAGAGTGTTCCACTTTGTCCTAAACTGAGGTTCTACTAATCCTGCTTACTTACCATTTATTAAGGAAGGTTTTGTCCTACTATATGTTTCGATATTGGGGTGCTTGATATGTTGGATTTGGGTAGGGTGATTTATGGATTGTAGTGTATGTGTTTTATTGAGAATATCTCACACCTTAGCTCGACCGTCTTTAATACATGACCTAACTTGGTTTGTTGATTGTTCATCTCCCTCTTGTGATCACTCATGAGTTAGTCTTGCTTAGGGATAAGCAAGAGATAAACACGGGGGAGTGATAAACCTCTATTTTAACCTAATTTCACCCCATAGTTGATCCCCATCCCAGTATTTTCATACTTGATTTTACGGAGAAAACGGTTGAATTAACCTCCTTGGTTTAGATTTTTGCTCATGTAGTGGTGTTTACTATTTTCAAGAGTTCCTACCCGGAAAATGAGAAAACATGCTTATATTGATGAAAAGAAGGGTAAAGACGATGAGTTCGAGTCAAAGAAGAGGTCAGCCAAGTGCAGCGAATTAGCATGGGGGCCCCATGCTCATAAGCTCGGTTGTGCCACACTCAAAACATGAAGTAACACGGCCAGAGAAACGGCACGGGGGCACCGTGCCATGTGGCACGGTCGTGCCACCCTAGTGCGTAAGCCGACGTCGCACGATTTAAATGATATTTTCGGGCTGTTTTGGGGGGTTATCTTTTATTCTTCGTTTTTCTTTTCTAGAGACCACTTTTAGAGGAGGTTGGAGGGGTTTCATTAGGAGAGTTTATTCATGCTTTTGGATTAGATCTGTTAAGATTGAAGATTCTGCTACCTTTGAATGACAACTAATTCAAGTTTGCTTCTTTCCGCTTTCTCTTTGATATCGTTTTTTTGGATTTTGGTTGTTTATCCATGTTTATTGAATTAGGTCTTGAGATTTTTGCATTCAATATGATTGTTGGTTAAATACATCTATCTTGGGTTGTGATTGGCCCCTGTTATGTCGAATCGTATCATGTTCTAGGTTTTTATGAATTTTACCCATGCCTGCGAGTTGAATTCTCACTTAGCACGCCATATGTTTGATGAATTGCCTGACAGGGACATATTCGTGTTCTTAATTAGGGTTCAGGAGATCAATGAAAGTTGAATCCTTTAACTAGAGTGACTTTGTAAGCAATTGATTTTCTTGACGTGAAAACAGTTAGGGTTTCAATTGGGAATTTTGATTACTAAATCTTGTGGCTTTGATTATTATGGTTTCATGAAAATAGATAACTGAAATTATTTTAGTTAGTCTATCGACCTTTGAGAGAAGATGTAGATGCATTTTAACTTGTAATCCTTCCACTTCAATCGTTCGTGTGGGTAGATTTGCATGTTCTAGTTCGTTATTCAGGTGGCATAATAGTGCAGTGAACCACAACCTAAGATTCCTGTCGTTTATTGAGTAGTTGATTCTATTAGTTCTCAGCAGAGTAGAGCTGCTAACTTTCAGCTTTCATCAACCTGAATTGCTCAGCCTAGATTGAGTTAGTTGATTAGTTCTAGTAGTCGAAAGCAGGTTCCCTGGGGATCCGACCCGTACTTACCGATTGCTAGTTACAGCTATGCTGTACACTTGCAAAAATTTTAACATAAAATACTTATGTTGACTTAATGTGGTTGAGAATGTTTGCCAAATTATGGGTTATGTTCATTAGGTTTCATATGCCTCTTTTTGTATTTGGATGTATCTTTGTCTTGGTCTATAAAAATATGTGCACATTGTTAAGTTTAAGCATTGATATAAGGATCTGGCTTATAGCACTCCTAATTATAGATTTATTGTGTCTACTAGTGTGTGATTCATTGCTTAGTCCTTGCTTAATTTTGCTTCCTCCGCTTAATTATATATATGTTGCAGTCTACGGACGTATGATCAGGCATGCTAGGATTCTGAGTACAAGTAGCTTCCATTCAAAACATATATTGGTTGATTGGTCTTCATGCTGTATTTTTCCTATAACTTGGCTCAAATTTATTAGCCCATTTTGGCTTTGCGGTCTTCACCTCTTTTGCAATTGTATATTTTTGGTTCAACCAATGCATGAGAACAAACTGTGCTCCGTAAAAGTTCACTTAAGACATTTACTAACCCCAAAATTCTGTGCATTCCTAACATAGCTTCCTCAAGCCATTATGACATTCGTGCTCTGGAAATATGTTCTACAAGTCAGGCCATTGAAATCTCTATGTACATGAAAACTAGGTTTCTTTACTAGTTGATTGCATGTCTCTGCTCTTGTTCATACACAGATGGCTGTTGGATAATACCAACAATTAGTGTGGCTAGAAGTGCTCCTCTATGGGGTGACCAACTTAACCCATTTAATTGTTGGCATAGTCCCCATTCTTTATGTTCGACGACACTCTTGACTTTTAAGTTTTTCATCTTGTGTTGCCACATAGTCTTCATCCTGGTTTTGGTTGATTTTCATATTACGTTCAATAATAACGTTACTATGTTATTGCCTAAGACTTTGACTCTATATTATGCATATGTTACTATATGATTTTTGGGTTATGCACATGTTTTTATAAGGACTTTTTTTAGTAGCACTAACATTGCTACTCTTTGTGCTTGTTTATCTGAGAATTGGCCTTCCCTTTTCTTTTAGGCTGAATAGACCGCTGGTGATTTTCTGAAGGGGGAATGTCATAAGTAGAGGCATGCTGCTCAAACTTTTGGAAAATAGGACTATCACTTGTTACTCTTATTCCTCATTTGGGTTTGCTTCATGTTATCTAAGTGCTTGTAAATTCATTTTTAGCATGAGTGTATCGAGTGAGTTATGTCACTCTCCCATTAACTCCATAGAAATTATCTTATCTGGACATTTGATATGTGTAATGAGTATGGATATGTGTAATCAGTATGGTCATGGTTTGATTATGGTGAGAGCTTATAAGGTTACTATCTTATGGCCCAAGGTTAGTCCTTTGAGTGATCCATATGGATTAATTGAATCTCCTTTGTCCCGTTTATTGCAATGCATTGCTCTTGAACCTTTAGGCTTTGCTGGATTCAAATCAAGAAAGATTAATGCTTGAAAGATAGTTGTTTTGGTGTGCAAAAAGCAGTTCACTGTGATAGCCCATAAATTGATAATTTCATAGTTGATTATTTTTGTTGAATTTATATAGAAAAATTTGTGCACAAATGATGATGTTAATTTACTATCTTTACTGCTATTTATGGTTAGTGAAATGGAGTACATCAACTTCATTTCCAAGCCCATAATTCCTAGTGAGTTGAATGAAGTATGCCAACTTCATTCCGAAGAGCATGTTACCGACTTATCTTTTGGATCAATAGACAAAGAGCAGAAAAAAAATGCTTTTATTAATTAGTTATATGAATAGTTTGTTGTCAGCTACAACTGGAGGTGGGATTTATTAACCACACTATTAGGCCTGATATCCTAATTTTGCTGGAAACTATGGTTAATGAACAAAATGTGGATGTGATAATAAGAAAGTTGGGTTCTCTCACTATGACGTGATTCTCAGAGTGAATATTGTGTGGGGATTTGGTGCCTATGGAGTCTAATTAATATTGATGTGTCAATTTTTGCAACGAAAAATCAAGCTATTCATTGCCACATTAAGGATAATCGTAATAATTAGCAATGTATCTTGATTGCAGTTTATGCTCAGGCTCAGGAGCGAGATAAAGATGCTTTTTGGAATAATCTCAAACGTTTAAGTGATTCAATTAACTTACCTCGATATATTATGAGTGATTTTAATGAAATGATTCACCCATCAGACAAAGTTCGAGGAACCCTTTAACTGTACAGAAAACACAACGATTTAATGACTTCTTGACGGCCACTGGAAGCATTGATGCAAATGTTCGAGGAAGAATCTTCACTTGGAAGAAATTCTTAAGATGACAACTTATTTATAAAAGCATGTATAGAGTAATATTTCAAGAAGATTGCGCACAATTATTTCCAAATTACTTACTTACTAATGAGCCATTCACGTGCTCTGATTGTTCTTTTATCTTTCTTAATATTGAACCAGCACATCAGCCTAGGAGAGTTACTAACTTTAAGTACCAACATTTTTGGGCACAATACCAAGAAACACATACTATAGTGAAGAAAAACTGGAAAATGAGAATTTGAGGAACTCCCATGTATAGAGTAACATAGAAATTGAAAAAGATAAAAGTCAGATCTCATGTCCTGGGGTAAGAATACTTTTGGGAATTTTAAGAATAAACTTGAAAGAAATGCGAATAAGCTTCTGTAAGTTGAGAATAAACTAGTACAAAATCCGAACAGTGCTACGTTGAATAATTGGCACTATAGACTAATTAAGCAAAGAGAAAAGATGCATTTGTTCAACCAAAAATATTGGGGGAAAATGCCAAGAAAAGAATGGCTTGTTAACGGAGATAGAGATTCTCGCTTTTTTCATTAGTCCATGAAGACAACGAAGGCGAGAAGCAAAATTATAAAACTAAAAGATGGCGCGGGAGTGTGGGTTAAGGAGCTTGCCTAAATTGAAATAATGCTCATTAATGACTTTTCTACTAGATTCAAACCAGCTCAAGTAAATTCTAGCAATATCGATATGGAAATGCTTAACCTATTGTCCACAGAGGATAATAATAGATTACTGCAAGCAATTCATGATTCTGAAATCAAAGAAGCTATTTTCTAAATGGATAAGTTTACAGCTCCAGGGCCTGATGGCTTTGGAGCAGCTTTCTTCTAAGAGTACTGGCATATTATTAAAGAAGAAGTGCACATATTAAGGAAAGCTCGTCAAACATATTAACCATACACTAATAGCACTGATTCCAAAAGTGAGTAGCCCAGCAACGACTAATCAGTTTCGACCAATTAACCTTTGCAACAATATTTAGAAGATTATCTCTAAAATCATTGGTAATCGCATGCACCCAATTTGGGAAAAAATAATAGATCTTATCCAAAGTGCATTTATTCCTAAACGATCCATCCATAATAGTATTCTACTTACGCATGAAATCATGAACAAGTTCAAAAAAAAAATGAAGGGAAAAAAAGCATGGCCAGCACTCAAACTAGATATGAAAAAGGCATATGATAAAGTTGAATAGAACTATCTATTTAGTACATTACATATATTTGGCTTCCATCCCAAATGGGTGGAATTGATTAAAGCATGTATGTCAATGTTTCTTATTCTGTTGTCGTAAATGATGATGTATGTGGTTTCTTTTCACCTACAAGAGGCATTAGACAAAGGGGATCCCTTATCTCCCTATTTGTTTATTATCTGTATGGAGTTCTTAACTAGGGCTTTTCGAAAGACGCTTTGAAAAAGAAATGTGGGATTGGAATTAAGCTCTTTCCCAGAGCTCCCAAAATTCCTTGTTTACTTTTTGCAGATGATAGTCTTCTTTTCTGTCGAACTAACCTTGAATCTTGTCAAGAGCTTAGTTTGATCTTGAATGGATTTTATCAAATTTATGGCCAACTCATTAACTTCTAGAAATCATAACAAACATTCTCCAGTAATGCTACGGCACACGACAAATAAAATGTTTCATCTATATTCAATATTATGCACCAAGATAATTTTTGTAAGTACCTTGGCTGCCCAGTGTTTAAGGGCACACCAAAAATAGAAACTTTCTCAGAATTAATGAACAGAATAGCCAACAAAAGTGTAGCATACAAAGTACATTTCCAAAGCAAGAAGAGTGGAGCTAATTCAAGCGAATATTGAATCTATACTAGCATATACGATGCAACGTGTTCAACTTCTTAAAGAGACTAATCACCAAATTGAATTCTGGAAGTCCATTAGTGTGGGAATATAATTGGATTTGGAAACTTGATGTCATGCCAAAGTTAAAAAATTTTCAATGGCAACTGTATCATGCAGCACTTCTTACTAGAGGAAGCCTATTTAAAAGATGTGTGAATATTGATCATCTTTACTCTTTTTGTCAATCTAAGATTGAGGGTGCAAATCATTTATTTTTGCATTGTCAAAGTTCATAGTAGTGTTGGAGATTAGAAGTCCCCAATAACTAGATAGATGTTAGCCTCGTATTTAGCTAACAAAATAGTATTTCACAAAGGCTATCAAGGGCTAGAACTGCTAGCCCTACTATTAAACTAGATAAAGTAACTGCAATACTTTGGAATATATGGAAAACAAGAAATAATATGGTGTTTCACAACGAAACACCTAGTCCAGGAAGTAATTAAAAAGAGTAAAAGAAGGCCAGCTGCTATGCACTACTTTGTTGCATTTTACGTGCCTATTTCATATAATTTTAGCTTGTACAATAATCAAGGATTTTTACTCTATTTACATTTACAGATAATAAGATCAACCAAGCAAGTGCTGTGAAAAGGAGCAAAAAGGAACAAAACAAGAAGACAAAGCAACATACGACACAGGGGCCGGTCGATTGCGCGACATGCATCACACACCAGCCAGCAACAGTCGTCCCCCCGCCCAGGTTACTCGTGTGCTATTTTCTTCCCGACTCGATTCATATAAAAGGGGCTTCTTAAAGGGCTTTTTAGGGTTCTCCTCTGGCGATTTTTAGAGTAGATTTAGGTTAGGTTTAGCCAATAAAAACCTCATTTTGGGGAATTAGATTAGTGAGATTAGGATTTGTTTTGGTTGTTTGGATTCAAGCTTGTGCATTCTCAAGTTCATTCACTCAACCTAAGTTTCCTCTTCTCTTTCTCTCTCTATTTTTGTGTGTTTTGTTCTTGTCTTGATTATGTTTGATTTGTTGTTTTGCTTAATATTGTTTAGTTAAATGTTTAGTTTTTGTTGTTAATTCATGCTTATTAGTTTGTTAGATTTTGTTGTTGCTTTAATTTCCTTGCTAGTTCATATTTGAGTTCATGTTTGTGTGTTTAGTGGTAATTAGGTTTAATTGAGTTTTGTGATAATTAGTAATCCCTTTTGGTTGGCTTGGATTGTGATTAGCCTCTTGATGACTAATTAGGTTAGGTATAGGCCTAACCACATGCAACTTATACATAGAATATAGAGTTTTTCCTCACGCCCACCAAGTGCTCGATGAAATGCTTGAAAGAGCTTTCATTTATATTTTTGGGCAACTTATACCGAGAGGTGAGGTCAGTTAGCTAGTGTGGGAGAGGGTATAGCCGGGTTCGGGAGATGAACATAGTCTCGATCTTAGCTGGTCTGAGAGTTACTAATTTTATACTTTAATTGGGCTAACCCCATGAAAATATATGGTTAGACTAATTAGACTAACTCATGGCCCTTGAGAGTGGGCTTGGTCTCTTGTTTTTAGTTGAGGTCGGGTAGGTTATGACTCATCTTGAATATTTAGTTGGTTAATTGGTCAAACCGTAGTCTCAAGCCACCTCTTTTGCTTTTATTAGTTTAGTTTAGCTTTGATTTCATTGCCTTCCTTCTTGGCCTAGATTGAGTCGCTCTAGCTAATCATGGTACTTGAAACCTAACGCTCAATGGACGACACCCCGAGTACTTAACGGTACAATCTTGTATTTGGGGTTATAAATTTAAAATTCGAATTCTTCCTATCAAGTTTTTTGCGCTGTTGCCGGGGAGTTGACATTTTGTAATATTGGGATTTACTTGAGCATTCGAGGCTAGGCGTTTAGAAAATGCCAAAAAAATTTAAAAAATAAAATTTGAAAAAAAATCAAAATAGCTATTTTTCATTTCCCTCAATTTGAGCATGAACCTTTTTGGCAATACATGTCTAGACTGAATGACTACCATGCTCAATATGTGCTTTTTAAGTATGAAAAATGGTTAACACACAATCTTGTGCTTGAGGGGATAACACATGAGACTCGAGCCATCCTTGAGTCCATGTGTTACGGTGGTATGTGCTATCTAAATGTTGATGACATGTGGGATTTATTGGAATCATTGGCTTAGTATCAATGGCAATGTGAGAGCGCTAGGGCCGAGATTCATTCCATCACTATTCTTTTTACCCTCATGTTATGTGCTCTTATTGCCAGTCTTTTGACCATGATGTGAATTCTTGTCCTTATTATGATATTTTCGATGAATGTTATGCTAAGCTTGATGCCATGATAGGGACAATGAATGAGCAACATGAGCACTTTGTTAGTGAGATGAGGAAGTGTGGCCTATTGCATGGGACTGGCCCTAGTCTAGCTTTCTCTAGACTTGAGGCTAGTCTCTATGATGATTGTGAACCTTCCTTCTCCCTAGAGTTGAATCTTGTTGATGATACACCTTTCACCGACCTAGAGGAAGAGTTTAACCCTTTCTTAACTTCTTCATCACTTGTTGCTCTATCCTTTCCTAGCACACCCATTGGCACTACCACTAGTGCTTTGACCTTACTTCCTTCTCCCCTTCCTTTAGCTCAGTGCACGGGGTTAGAGATGGATGAGCATTCTAGAGGGTGAGGCTTGTTTTATTGAGGACACTGTGATTGCTTGGTCAACGGAACCTTCCTCGATTGAGCCCCATGGTGGGGAGCCTCTCTTTGAGTAGTTGTGTGGTGATGGTATAGTGGTTGGTGCCGTATAGACTCCATTTGCACTGAGCTACTTAACTTGATGCCTATTTCATTCCCTTTACTTCCGACCACCCTCTCTCTTTTTCATGCATTTCATGAGTCCTTAGGTGATATTAGCGGGCCTTACCCCTCATTTGATCCATATTGTGCACACCTAGAGGATATGCCTAGGAAAATCGTCTGGAATACTTTCTTTGATCGTGCTTTCGATTTTTTTATAACATTCGATAACTTTAAGAGAGCACTAACGTTATTTGCTACATCTTTACTAGTGTTCTCTTACTTATATCACTTTAAGATGCATGGCATATCATATGACAAGCTCTTGCAAGCTTTGACGGTATCTGAGTTGACAACTCGAGTCGTGAGTGATAAAGAGGAGTGGCTTATTCTTCTTGCATCTGTACAGGACTATCCTAGAGAGGCATAGTTTGGGGACAATTAGTACCTAACCTGGTATAATCGTTCTCATTCTTCCCCCTTCTTTTTATTTCTTTCTTTTTCTTTTTGTTTAGGTGTGGATATTAGGTTGTGTTTTTGTTGGTGATCAACTTAGAGGTGAAATTTGGGATGGCTATGATCACCTTTGTTGGTTTTTGTGCACACTTATGTTTTGTGATTGGTGGTTGGATTTGTATATGTTCATTTTTGGCGGTGTTAGTTTTATATATATGTATGGTCTTGTTGTCAATCGGTGCGGTTATGTTTTTAGAAGAGTGTGCAAGCTTGTGTATATATGTATAGGTTTAGTGTTTTTCTGTGTTTTGTGTTTTGTGTGTTTTTAGGGTCGTTATGACTCCTCACCTCCCAATGAGGATATTATGGGATCTAGGTGTGGGGGAGGAGAAGCCATGCTTCAATCTTTAGAAAAAAAAGAGAAAAAGTTTTCGA